>OX465243.1:17890400-18066955 GCA_949987775.1 Aproaerema taeniolella
ACAAGGTCACGGACATCAAGTCTGTGGATGCAAAATTAACTTTATATAAAAAAAACCTCCTCAATCCAAGATGGCCGCCATACAAGTTTAGATTATATAGGTAAGGCTAGGCCGTAGGCCGAGGTGAGCTGCGTTTAGGGTGAGGCTGAAGGCCCAACTCCGCGTAGGGCGAAGAATGGAGCGTCCCCCCCCCTCCAATTCAAGATGGCCGCCATACAAATTTAGATTCTAAAGGTGGGGTGAGGCCGAAGGCCGAGGCAAGCTGCGTATAGGGTGAGGCCGAAGGCCGAGCTCTGCTTAGGGAGAAGCGTGAAGCGTCACCAAGCGTCTTACCCGACGACTGCCTTCCAAATATTTCATACCCGCCAACTTGTATTTTAGTTGGGGGAATCGTGACGAGAAGGGCAAACCCCGGAGCGTCGCGATTCCCCTCATTAAAAATCCAAGAAGGCGGATATGAAATTTTCGGGCATGCCGACATGGGTATCGTTTAATAGGTTGTCACGGATGCTGATTCCGAAAATGTCGTTCATTTTGATATCCAAGATGGCGGATATGCATTTTTTGTAAAAATTCGTCATGGCCGTAAAAAAAACGAAAACTTTTTAAATTGCAACGAGGGCACTTCCCTCCCCGCTTAGCTTTATTATCAAATTGCCCAATTGTCACGTTGCAATATAATAATGACCGGGAAATATGATAAATAATGAAGTTTAGATAGTAATTATTGTATAAGTACGTAAAATAATAACTAATAGCTAATTCATGAGTTTATTTGAATGGCTGAAAAGTCAAGTGGTTGACACATGTTAAAGCTGTCGGACATAAGGTGGCCAGTATACATCAGTCCTCCGCCGCTAACCCTGGCTGCGCACTCCTGTAGCTGGGAGGAGCTGGTCCACATGTCTGCGCCATGTAGCGCCTGCATCCGTTTGTACTTCGTAGTGCAAACCCCCTAGCCGCCGTAAGACGGTCCCAAACTCCCACCTCTGTCTCGGGTCTACATATGCTCTCGCCTGGACTCGGTTGCCTGGAGCGAACGAGCGGATGGTTGACAACGTCGTGTCTTCAGGTCGAGATGTGGAAGCTGTCGGTTTGCGGAACATTACGTGCAGTCCCGTCCTGACTTCTCGACCGAACATGCGTTCGAAGGGTGATAGTTCGTCCGTTCCTGGGTTAGGTACGTCTAAGCCGAGACTTAAGGACTAGAAGTATGTCTGTAAGGTTACCCCTCTCCCCCTCCATTGCGCGTTAAGATCTTTTAATCGTTTGCACGAAACGTTCAGCTTGTCCGTTGGTGGCTGGATGGTATGGGGCGGATATTTTATGGGTTATTCCAGTGAGACAAGTAATTTTGAAACTCTTGCGAAACAAATTGACGTCCATTTTCTGATACTAGTATGTAAGGTGTGCCAAATGTAACAAATAATTCTTTTAGTGTTTTGATACACCACGAACTGGTCGTGGTTTTTGTGGGGTAAACTTCGACCCACCTAGTGAAAGCATCTACAACTATAAAGAGTTGATATCCTTGAATGGGCCCCGCAAAATCGACATGTAGTCTTTGCCAAGGTCCACTTGGTTTCTCCCAATGATGAGGTGGTACTTTCGGTGCCTCATTTTGTTTTAGTCGGCAAGCTCTGCAGGATTGTACAACGTTCTTAATATCGTTATCTATATTTTTCCTATAAATATAACTGCAAGCTAGTGCCTTCATCTTTACAATACCGATGTGGCCGGAATGTAGTTCTTCAAGCACTGCGTATTATACTCTGGGGAACAACTGAGGAGTGTCTTTCCAAAAAGGGATATTTACATTTGTATTAGTTTTTTTTCTGAGTATGCAGTCTTGTTTTTAGTACTAAAATACACAATTTTGTCACTCGGATCTTAATCAAAACGGGATAGTCTCCGAGTAAAATAGTTTCAAAAGTGGGAGTCAATGTAATAAGTAAGGGGCTTATGGTCCGTGTTGAGTGTGAAATTTCGTCCATAGCAATATTGAAAGAATTTCTTTATGCCCAATAGATGGCGGTAGCTTCTTTATCTATTTGACTGTATTTTTTTTCACTTGCGGAAAACGTTCTCGAAGCGAAGACAAGCGGTATTTCTGAGCCATCTGGTAGTTTATGTAATAGAACGGCTCCTAGACCCGTTGGTGACGCATCAGTTGCTATATTATCAGTGGTTTGTTCGGATCGAATAAGAACTTTTTTATGCTGTTGAAGCTATCTTCACAGTTGGGAGTCCAAGAAAAGTTGTTCTCCTTTTTTAATAATTCGTTTAAAGGACTTGTCAAAGACGCAAGATTCGGTATGAATTTGTTGTAATAGTTTGCCATTCCCAGGAAGGTTCGTAATTAATTTGTGTTGGTAGGTCTTTCTGCGTTAATTATGGCTTTCACTTTATCTTTGTTTTTATGTAAACCGTTTTCATCGATTGTATGCGCAAGATAGTTAATACTACGTTTAAAAAAATGACATTTTGTATTGTTGACACGAAGGTTACTTTCTTTCAGTTTTTGTAGAACTTGTTTAAGTCTAGGACCAAGTATTTTTTTTTTCCTTTTTGGCTTCGCAAAGCATTTAGCCAACGACAAAGTTATTAAAAGTTAGGGAAACACAGATATCATAAAAAACGGATAGGAATTTGGAATGGAAAAGGAAAGGATTAGGTGAATTTTACAAATATATTTACATAAATAAGAAAGGAACAAGTTTATATTTTTATATTATTAAATTCAATAAAAGTGGCTAATATGTTGTAAATATTAAGGTCAATATTATATAATAAACATTGTATGGAAGTTGGAAAAAGGACATGGGACAGAAGGAGATGTGAAAGGAAAGTTGATGTGTCATTTAGTGCGCAAATAAAGAAAATGTGATTCAGGTCCCCGTACTCTCCGCATGAACACCTGGGGTCAGGGACAACGTTCAATTTAAACAAATGAGCCGGGGTGGAGACGTGACCCAAACGCATTCTTGACAGAATTGATGTAGCCCGTTTGCTTAGTTTAAGTTTACTAAACCATGGTTTAGTGGGAATGTTTTCCTGAACGCTTTTATAAAATTTGCCCATAGACGCAGAATCCACCCACAGCTGATTCCACGTCTGTTGCAATTTTAATTTTGCTTGCGTTATTAAATCGTTGGTATAAATATGATAGGGGAAAACATCCCCAACCTGAATGGCTTCGTTTGCCAGTTGATCAGCCCTTTCATTGCCACGAATGCCCGCATGACCAGGAACCCAAGCAATAACGACGCTAAATCCTCTATTAGAGCACCGATATAAAAAGTCCCTGATAGCAAAAACTACCGGGGACTGCTTGTGAGATTTGAAAGGAAACCTTGATATAGCTTGCAAGGCGCTAAGAGAGTCGCTAAAAATTACTGTTTTTGATAGTTTCATTAATAAAATATATTCAACTGCCTTTAATATCCCAAAGCACTCCCCAGTAAATACTGTAGACTGTGGGGGTAATTTAATTTTTTGAACTATTGTGTATTGTGAATGGTAAACCCCAATACCAACACACCCGTCGTCAGTATGTTTGGAAGCATCGGTATAAATATAATGCCATTTTGGCCATTCATTATGTATAGTAAAATTAAATTCCGCATTAGGGTCAGAATCCGTTTTCGCAACACCTATACTGTTTTTGATTTGAGGAGTTGTTACGAGTGCACCGTAGTCGCCCTCATAGAGAGGAAGTTTTAAACTACGGTGGGTAGAGGCTTCAATATTTTTAAAAATTTTAAGACTATTAACAAGACAGGGTGATTTTTTATGTGCCCAGTAACTTGAAGAATTAACTTGTTCTGCCAGCTGAGTGACCCTTTGATACATTGGATGGGACTTTAATTGTAAGCTACGGAAAAAGAAATGGTCACACAAATACTGCCTGCCTGCCAATAATGCCAAAGAAGGATCACAACACTCAGCCTGTAAGCAGTTTATTGGACTAGATTTCATTGCACCATAATGACTCTTAAGGCCCTTGACTGAATGCCATCCAACTTTTTAAAGGCTGCCACACTACCTGGTTCAAGTAAGAAAATACCGTAGTCCAAGACACTTCGAATCAACGCATTATAAAGGAGCTTCATAGTAAAAGGATGCGCCCCCCACCAAACTCCAGAAAGGCATCTTAAAATGTTCAATGTTTTTTCACATCTCAGCACAATATAATCACAATGATCTACTCCTGTAAGTTTGAGTCTAAGATTACGCCCAAGAATTTTGCCTGTTCCCTAACTGGAAGAACTGTATCACCGTATGACACCTGGATTAGTGGAGGGATCCGCCCTTTGGAAAATAATACCACATTGCTTTTAGAAGGAGATAAATCCAAACCATTAGCGTCTAATCAACACTTCAGTGACGTCAGCGCCCGAGATAAAGACTCAGCTATTCCATCCTCCGATTTTCCAGGTACATACAGAAGCAAATCATCAGCATATTGGAGTACACAAGCGTTAGGGTTCAAACACGATTCTAAATCGATACTGTAAATATTATACAAAATAGGACTGAGGACAGAGCCCTGTGGCAAGCCTTTCCATGCAGTTCTCTCAACTATATTATCGGAGTCTGTACTATACTTAATATATCGTTCAGACAAAAGATTAATTATAAAATTTACTAATAGGGTGGGGACTTTTAAAACAATGAGTTTATGTTTAAGAATTGAAATTAATACGTTATCATAGGCAGATTTTATATCCAAAAGCGGCAATTACAGAGTCGCTTCTAGTAAAAGCTAATCTTATATCTGTGGTAAAAATGCTCAAACTGTCAAAAGTACATTTGCCTTTTCTAAACCCGAACTGACTCTGCGATAGTAAATTATGATGTTCTATAAACCATTCTAGACGAATTTTTATCAAGTGTTCCGCTATTTTGGACAAAACTGAAGCTAAAGCAATTGGTCGATATGATGACGGATCTGTACGGTCCTTCTTCGGCTTTAATAACAAAATTAAACTTTGTGTTCTCCAAGACCGAGGAACGTTTCCAGTGACCATAACATTATTGACTAAAGATAAATAATAAACAAGACTGTCATCATTAAGATTTGATAAAAAGGAGTATGGAATGCCGTCTTCACCAGGTGCCGAATCCCTTAATGTGGAAAGTACGCCTTTTAACTCTTCTATAGTGAAAGGAGTATTTAGAGCTTCTGCTTCTGCTTCTGCTCACTGTAGTCATGGTCCGACGATAATTGAGATGACAAAGGTCGTGTGACAAATTCTTCAGGTACTGAAGGAGGGGCCAGCCGATCCATAATTTGTTCTGCTAAAAGAGGAGAAATCTTACTTTGTGTCGTGTCATTGAATGCAGACTTAAACCTTCTTACATTCTGCCATACAAGTGAAGGACTAACATTAGGGGATAATGATAAGCAAAATCTTTGCCATCCTTAAAATTTATTTTTCTTTAAAAGTTCTTTAGTGTTTTGTGATATTTGTAAATAATTATTAAAATTTTCTTGTGACATTAGTGTACAGTATGCTTTCTCTGCATTTTTTCTCTCTCTAGTAGCAATAGTACACTCTTCATCCCACCAAGGAGGAGAAGGTATCAATCCAGTGCCACTCTTCTTAAAAGGAAATGAGACATCAGCCGCCTCAATTAACAGTTTGGCAAATGATTCTGAACAGGATGATACATTTGTATGAGAGATTTCTGGCAAGTCTCGCAACTTTTGCTCTACTCTGCTCTTATAAAAACTCCAATCAGCATTAGCCAGCTTGTATTTTAATCGTGGCTGCCTAAACTGCCTAGGAGGACTCGCAGAAGGGAAAGTTATTATAAGTGGGAAATGATCGCTTCCATGTGTAGAGTCATGAGGCATGATGCTAGATCAGGTGTACAAATACACAAGTCAAGGGCACTAGGACCTTCACCAGGTCCAGAAATGCGAGTTGGTGCACCAGTATTCAATACGCATAGATTATTAGACTCTATTAAATCCAAAAGTTGCACCCCATAGTAACTGTTTGAATCATATCCCCACAGTTGGTGGTGAGAATTAAAATCACCCATGCACACAAAAGGTTTTGGTAGTAAGTTGAACAAAATATTAATTTCATTAAAGATACTTACACTAGGCTTTTTAAAATATAAAGAAACATAACAAACACTATTTACAATAACGGCAATGACACATAATTCATTGCTAAATGAAGGAAGGGAAAGTTGAGTATAAAAAAGAGAATTCCTAATAAGTATGGCAGCTCCACCATACCCATCAGGCCTATCAGCCCTAAGACAGGAAAAACCAGGAATACGAAAATTAGACTCCTGTTTCAACCATGTTTCCTGGAGGCTAATAATAGATGGATTATAATGATTTACTAAAAATAATAATTCATATTTTTTACTAAGAATACTCCTGCAGTTCCACTGCATGACTGTGGCTTTGTGATCCATTATTATTATTGTTAGATAACTTATGTAAAGCATGTATTACTTCTGCAACGTCGGACGGTGAAATTGTATTATGCTGAGATAACAATTGTATTAAAAGTTTGATCATATCTGAGGTATTTACATTACTATCACTTTGGTTTTTATTAAAAATAGGTTTAGTCTTAGGAAGTACGGGATCCTTCACCATGTCATTATGAAAATGATGATCATATACCTTAATAACTTTTGGTGGAGACCTAGGTTGTCTAAACACTGTCTTTTTATATGACACAGTAGAATTTAGTGGATTTTGAGCCAAAGAATTATGTTTGTATGTTGTAGAAGCAGAGGATGTTGGTGCTGTGAGAAGAGCATCTGCATATGATTTTCTAGTTATTGGTGGATGTAACTTTACTGCCTCCATATAAGAAATGCAACTCTTGCTCATGGTTTCTTTGATATTTTTTTGACGATTAAATTCTAAACATTTTTTACTAATAGCTTCATGGTACCCCTTGCACAAACAACACCAATAATCCTCTTCTTCAATATCACAGCTATCCTGAATGCCCTTGACCACATTTATAACACCTTGGTGCTGACCGACATTGATTTTTAACGTGACCATATCTACAACAGTTATAGCACTGTACAGTTGGATAAATGTATAAATCAACAGGTAGAGCAGTGTAGCACATGTAAACGCGTGTTGGTAAAATTTGCCCATCAAAAGTTACAACAATAGTTCCTGTATTTACAAATTGGCTATTATTGTTGACAGTCACTTTCCTTTTTAATCGTCTGATTTTCATGATAGGGCCACATCCAATTGGAACATTAATATTCGCCAAAACCTCATCATCAGACCAATCCATAGGCACTCCCCTAATTACTCCCATACGTGTCACATTAAATGTAGGGACAAAGGCTTTATATTTTTCATTTAATAAGCTATTGTGTTCTAAAAAAGTGTTAGCTTCTGACAGGTTGAGAAAGCCAGGCTAATGCGATTTCTCCCAATACGCTTGAGGCTACCATTCACAATACCTTTAATGTCTGCTCTTTTAAGGAAACGACCAAAGATCACTGGATGAAGAATTGTGGAGTCGTTGCTACTTTCAGTTTCTTTCTGAACGTGAACTACATATGGGGCTGCATCTGATGCCTGGTAAATTGGCCGACCAACTGGCACACGAGTGGTTCCGTCAGACTTGGTTTGTTGTTTATTATTTTCAATGAAAATAGGAGTTGCGGGAGCACGGGGACCAGAACTGATACTATCACTATTTAAACATTGGCAATCGGTTGGTTTTTCTTTTATACCGTGTTTACGTTGTTTTTTATTGCATGTGCCGCAAATTGCGCGGGAAAGGATCCTTTTTCTTTTTATAAGTTTATTGGTGGAATCTGACACTGAACAATCAGTGTCCATGAACGATTCCAGGACATTAATTAATATGTCCATTCGCGTGGACGCACTATTTACATGTTGTACAAGATTCTGATGTCCTGGAGGAAAGACTGTTCCTCCAGGATCATCGGGCGGATCGCCCATGGAAATAAAAAGACTTACCTATATATACAGCAAACTACACACTACTATTGTAAATATACAAGTAAATTACTAATATACACAACAAATATTTATAGTTTAACCAATCCTTTTCACAATTTTACAATAAAATTAAAATCCGCAACAAGAAACACAACCGAACCGACCGAAGTTTCCCGCCCTTTTTCTAGGACCAAGTATTTCTAGTTTAAGTCGAGATAGGAGTTGATTTTCCGTTGATCCCTGGATGATAATATCATCGAAAAAGCATTTAACTCCATCTATTCCTTGAAGAAGTTGATCCATAAATTTCTGCCATAGACTTGATGTCACCTTGATACCAAACATCAAGAGATTAACTTTGTATGTGCCTTTGTGAGAGCTCAGTGTTTGTAACATGGCACTTTCATCATCCATTACTAAATTAAGGTAGGCTAGCGTGATGTCTAAGGTACAAAAATATTTTCCTCCGTTCATTTCTGCGAATACGAGTATGTCTTCTATTATAGAAATCGGATATTTTTCATCTAGGATTACTTTACTAAGCGTTACTTTATAATCTGCACATAAACGTATACTACCATTCGGTTTCACAATCGGTACAACTGGAGTGCCCCAGTCTGAATGGTCGACTTTGGTAATGACTCCTGCTGCACAAAGTCGTTCTATTTCTTTATCAAACTTTTCCTTTAGCGCGTAGGTAAGGTATACGACGTGGTTTTATAAATATTGGTTGGGTATTTTCCTTAAGATTCAGATGGGCTTGGTAGTTAGGTAACTTTCCTAAATCAGATATAAACACCGTATTTAAATATTCGTCCAACAATTCGTCAAGTCTTGAGGATTGTTCAGCCGTTAGTATTGTTCGTATATCTGCTAAAGCACTGTTATTTCTTTCATCCAACTTCTTCCTCTTGTTTTATTATGTACAATTTTCATTAAAAGTCTGGTTTTAATCACTTTAATAGAGCTAGACATTATTAATAATGACCGGGCATTATTAATAATGCCCGAATTAATCACTTGGTCCATAACATATACACCATGTTGATAGTGTTCAATATATTTATTATTCATGCTGTAATCATGTCTCTTTCACCTGAAGAATGCACCAGAATTCTCACAATGCTGGAAACTGGCCGGAGTCAGCGTGATACAGCCAGGACTGTCGGTGTGTCGCTGTCAACAGTACAAAGAGTTTTCCGACGTTATGAGGAAACTGGCTCTAACCTACGCAGACCAGGGACAGGCAGAACCAGGTGTACCACAGCACGAGAAGATCGATATTTAGTGAACACCATGCTTCGTAATCGCTTTCTCACAGGAACTGAACTTACAAATCAGTTTCGACGCGTCGGAGGAAGTAGGTAACCCAAGCGCATGGACGGTAAGACGACGGCTTGCTGAGGCTAACTTGAAACCACTAAGACCTGCAAACGATCCTAAATTGGAGCGTGGGCATCGTATTTCAAGACTAAGGTATGCCCAAAACCACTTGAATTGGAATATTGAAGATTGGTCAAAAGTTATGTTCTTCGACGAATCAAAATTTATGCTCTACAAGCACGATGGAAGACACAGAGTGTATTGAAGACCAGGGGACAGGTTCAAGCAAGCATACATCGAAGAAAAAGTAGCCTAACGGCGGTGGGTCTGTACTTGTGTGGGCCGGAATTTCTTCTGAAAGTCGCATAGAACTGGTGTTCATAGAAAACGGCTCTTTAACTAGCGATAGATATGTGGAAGAAATCCTAAATGAACACGTTGGTCCAATTATGGTCAATTTGGATGAGGATGCCATTTTTAGGGTTCCGTAGTAATCTACGAACCCTTATAGTTTCGCCATGTCCGTCTGTCCGTCTGTCCGTCTGTCCGCGGGTTTCCTAAGAAACCCTTGGTACTACAGAGCTGAAACTTGGCATGATTATAGATATGAAACACGCCGACAGAACTGTAGAGTAAAATCATAGAAAAAAAATTTTTTTCGGGTGTCTCCCATAGACGTGAAAGGGCGATGATTTTTTTTTCTCGCCAATATTTTTGAGTGGGGTGTCATAGGATAGCATAAGATAGAAGGGGTTTACTAAAAACGTTTTTCGATTCAGCACTCCGTTTGCGAAATATAAATTTTTAAAGTGAAAATTTTTGTCAAACACAAGTGTCCCCCCCCCCTCTACCTGCTAAACGGTTGTTTCTAAAAATGTGGAAAAATTCACATTGGTAGAATATATAACGAAATTAAAAGGAAAAATATCACACATAACTTGGTCCTTCAAGTTTGCGAGTAATAGTCGACCAAGTGCCAAACACTGTTGGGATTAATAAGAATATATTTACTAATATAAGATCCTTGGTACTACAGAGCTGAAATTTGGCATGGTCATAGATATTGATTGCACCGACAGATCTAAAATATAAAATTTTGGAAAAAACATTTTTTCGGGTGTTTCCCATACACGTGAAAGGGCGATGGATTTTTTTTTTCTCGCCGATACCATCGAATTGAATGTCATAGGATAGATTTTTAAAATATAGAATGGATTTACTATGAACGTTTTTCGATTCAGCACTCCGTTAAAGAAAAAAATATTTTTAAAATGAATTTTTTTGTTAAAAACAAGTTTCCGGGGGGGGACACTACCAGCTAAACGGTTGTTTCTAAAAATGTGAAAAAATTCACGGTTATAGAATATACAACGAAATTAAAAGAAAAACTATCACACATAAGTTGGCCCTTCAAGTTTGCGAGTAATAGTCGACCAAACGTTTTTGGGATTAATAAGAATATGTTTACAAGGTTACTCGCTAAAAGTGAGGGGAGGTCGAAAGCCAAACTGTAACATATTGACATTTTAGGTGTCGTTAAATAGTTTTTTGGGGGTGTTAATTACGAAAATGACATCAAAATTATTTTAACAGCAGGTTGATATTATTTCTAACTTCTAACAGTAATATTGCCGTAAAAAAAATATAAAAAATTCGCGCTCGCTTCGCTCGCAAATTATATAGTTACATTCGGTTGTATTTAGACCAAAACAAAAATTATTTCCGAAATTACAAACTCTTTAATAATACATTTGTTTTTAGGGTTCCGTAGTAATCTACGAACCCTTATAGTTTCGCCATGTCCGTCTGTCCGCAGGTTTCCTAAAAAACCCTTGGTAGCACAGAGCTGAAATTTGGCAAGGTCATACATATAAATTACGCCGACAGAACTGTAGATTTTTTTTTCGGGTGTCTACCATAGATGTGAAAGGGTGATGAATTTTTTTTCTCGCCAATATTATAAAATGGGGTGTCATAGGACAGCTTTTTAAAAGGCAGAAGGAGTTTTATAACAACGTTTTTCGATTCAGCACACCGTTTGCGAAACATAAATTTTTAAAGTAAAAATTTTTGTCAAACACAAGTGTCTACCTCTCTACCAGCTAAACGGTTGTTTCTAAAAATTTAAAACAATTCACGGTGGTAGTATATACAACGAAATTAAAAGAAAAACTATCACACATAAGATGGCCCTTCAAGTTTGCGAGTAATAGTCGACCAAGTGCCAAACTTAGTTGGTATTAATAAGAATATATTTACTAATATTAGATCTTAATAGTACAGAGCTAAAATTTGGCATGGTCATACATACCTATTGATTGTGGTGACAAATCTAAAAAATAAAATGGTGGAAAAAATTTTTTTCGTGTGTTTCCCATTAACGTGAATGGGCGATGGTTTTTTTTCTAGCCGATATCATCGAGTGCTTTATCATAGGATAGCTTTTTAAAAGATAAAAGGGGTTTACTACAAACGTTTTTCGATTCAGCAATCCGTTTAGGAAATATTAATTTTTATAACGAAAAAAAATGTGGAATAATTCACGAGGGTAGCATTTACGACGAAGTGTACCCTAATCCAAAATGGTTGACATACAAGGATCCACGCTAAAAGTGAGGCGAACCGAAAGCCAAGCTGTAACATATTGACATTTCAGGTGTCGTTTAATAGGTTTTTGGGGGGGCTTATTACGAAAACGACATAAAAAATATACACCTGCTTAGCTTGATATTATTATATTATTCCTTACAATAAAATTGTCGCAAAAAAAAACAACAAAAAAAAAAATTCGCGCTCGCTTCGCTCGCGCATTAAACACTTCCATTCTGTTATATTTAGGCCAAACTTACATTTGTTTATGATACTAAGTATAGTATTTGGGGATTTTAACATCAACTATGACAATATGCTTGTAGAATTAAGAAGCCAGCTGCATATTTGAACCATGCTGCTACGGAACCCTACAATGCGCGTGGCCCGACACGCTCTTGGCCGGTTTTATGCATGACATTGCCCGACCTCACAAAGGTCAGATTGTGAATGACTATCTTCAAGAGTTACTTGTATGGAGTGGCCAGCACGCAGCCCGGATATCAACCCGATCGAGCATGCTTGGGACGAGCTAGGGAGATGCGTAAAACAACGAAACCCTCTCAACCATGCTTCGTGAGCTCAAAATTGCTCTCACAGAGGAATGGGAGAATATTCCCCAAAATCGTATCAGGAAATTTTGATTGTAAACCTACTTGAAACCTACTTACGTCACATAATAAAAGTTGTATCTTATAAGTTCCTCTAAAAACGAGTTTCCTACGTCAAACGGTTCGGATTCGCCGACCACAACAATACGGGTAACGTCACCAAGTGTCGGAGCTCAATGACGTAGCGCCCTTCGAAAAAAATTTACTTTGCGCCCCTAAAAATTAGTAGGTTTGTAGGGACGCAATGTTTTGGTCGAGTGGTAGTGATACTGCCTCTTGATAGACGAGTTCTGAGTCGATTCATAAAAAAATCAAGCAAATATTTGTGTAAAAAGCAGATGTTTGTTCTCGGGTCATGTATATGGTCTCTGTCTGTAATCTCCCGCAGTACCACTTAACGACAATACGGTGTGTTTTAAAGTCCTTCCATTGTAATAAGCCGATAAAAAAGTTGCAAAACTAGGTAGAAGACACAATAAAATATAGATTCGGCTTAGATTTTCGTGTGTGAATAGGTACTGCAATCAACAGCGAATTACTTATTAAAGTTTTGAGTTAGTTTATTACATTTTCGAAACCCTAATTTTCTTAATTACAGAATTCACAAAACACTCATTAAGAATCATTAGTCGTGGTCTTAAGCATATAAGTAAGGAATAAAGTCTAGCCACAGTTTGCATTACGCGATCAGCTGTTTCCTAAAAAACATTATTGTAATGTAAATAACTACTTCGGTGTGAGAAAAGTATTTATTTCATTAGTACCGTAATAAATAAACGCTGTTATTATGCGATTGCTCATCGTACTGTGCGTGCTGACGTTAAGGAAAACTACAGGACGAGTAGTCATGCCTCGTTCATATACTCGTACACAGAGTCTATCTTCATTGACATTGCACCCACCAACTCAGTTGAACGTACCGCCTCTACAGTACTTCGATCTTCAGCCGGTTATGACACAATTTCTACGCAATAGCGGAAACAAAGTGGACCTTCCGCAGGCCAGAGAAGTAAAACAACGCAAAACAACAACAACTGAAAAGATTCCTGAGGTATTCACTGAGGTGAATTTACATAAAAATGTGGTGGAAGGAATTAAAGAAAAACCGGGAAGTGCGAGTGAGTACGTGTCGGGAACCCTCGAAAGAGGCAGTTTCTCAGGGGACGGATGTCCTACAGGATACATTAGAATCGCAGGAACTTCGGCGTGCGTAGAATACGACTAAGTACTTAATCGAGGATTTGAGTGAATGTGATGTTTTCATTCATTTAAATCCTATTTATACAGGGTTACCAGAAATTCGATACATTCCCTTCAAGGGGTTAAAGTAGAGATCATTTTCGACATTTTTTTTAAATTCCTTCCCTAGCCGATAGTTATTAGTTTTTGAAATAATCGCATTTTTGTGATTTTCTTGTGTAACTTAAGAATTTCCTATTGTAATCTCCTTTTTATGCATTATCTGAAAGCTGACATCTGAACGGTTCCTGTAAATTATAATAAGCTGAATTAAATACCAATAACCTTCGTGTTGTGGACTTAGAATCGCAAGAGATTTAAAGGTAAAATCTGTGTAGAGCAACTTTGTCGTGAATTTGTGCAAAAAAAATGTATGAAATGTGTCATGCAGATTACTTAAATAAATGCCTTGTTTCACTTGGAATCGCGAGAGATTTAAAGGTAAAATCTTTGTAGTGCCACTTTGTCGTGAATTTGTGCGAAAAATATATATGAAATGTGCCATGCAGATTACTTAAATAAATGCCTTGTTTCACTAGCTTTCGAAAGTAGTATAAAACTTTACAAAAAAAAGTTATAACTTGAAAAGGAACTTTCAGAACAGCAGTGGTTTTTTGGACATGTTGATTTTTCTAATTTGACAGAGTTACTTTCGCATTTAAAACATTAGTAGGGATTGGGTAACTCCTAAAATCTTACTATTATTACTAAAGTCTCAAATCTAGATTCTATGGCAGTCAAGTTTTTTTTTACTAAATTTATTACATTACGTGTATGCATGAGGATCTTCAGCTCGCATTTAAAGCAGGATTTTTAATTTTATTTTTGTTAATAAGTAGTGTGTAGTTTTAACCCATTTTCATTTCTCTCCAATTAGAAAAGTCAACATGTACAAAAATCCACTGCTGTTTCGAAAGTTCCTTTTCAAGTTATAACTTTTTTTTGTAAAGTTTTTTGTAAAGTTTTTATATCACTTTTGAAAGCTAGTAACTTGCTAGTAAAATAAGACATTAATTTAAGTAATCTGCTCGACACATTCCATAATATTTTTTTTGCACAAATTTACGACAAAGTGGCGCTACAAAGATTTTTCATTTCAATCTCTCGCGATTCCAAGTCCACAACATGAAGATTATTGGTATTACTTCAGCTTATGCCAGTCAGATATGGAACCCACAGTACAACCTTTATATATCATTACTCGATCGGGTCCAAAACAAGTTTCTAAAATTCTTTAACTTTGCATGTGGTAAAAGATTTAATAATTATGATGACGCATGTACCTATCATAAAATAACGCCTCTTACACAAAGACGGGTGGTAACTGATCAGTTGTTCTTGTACAAGATAATTAACAATTATTTTGATTGTCCTGACTTGGTTAATAGTATATACTATCAAGTACCATCTAAACTTAATCTAAGACGAAAACGACTGTTCAATGTTGGAGAGGCAAATAGCAATAAAAACTACGTAAGGAATGGATTTTTATACAGAGCACTCACGATTTATAATGAGAAATACACTGATCTTGACTTATTCAACCTTTCATTATCTCAGTTTAAAAGATCATTATATATGATTTCGGATTAGCACTCAACAACTGTGAAACTAAATATTAACGCGCAAACACTGTTTTTCATGTTTTTGGTCGTTATAAGCTTATACTACGCAATGTGTGGGTATTATTAGTGAGGCCGTAACTCATCTTTCATCTTGTCTTTAAATTATCATAATTAAAGTATTGTAATTGTAACACGCTTGTTCCTTGAATGCATCAGTGGATACCTATAATTGGTTATTTAGAATCTAGTAATTAAATTTAAGTCAAAAACTGTTATTAACTGTTGGTTTCCCAATAAAAATTTATTAAATTTATTTAATTTATTATTATTATTATAACCGTTGAGATGTCAGCTTTCAAATGATGCATAAAATAAAGATTACAATAGGATATTCTATAAGTTACACAGCTTTTTTGTCAAAAAAAGGCATTTAGCAAAAAAATCACAAAATATGCGATTATCTCAAAAACTAATAACTATCGGCTAGGGAAGGAATTAAAAAAAATGTCGCAAATGAGCTCTACCTTAACCCCTTGAAATGAGTGTATCGAATTTCCGGTAACCCTTAGACATGTGCGCCGATTTATATAAGACCGTCGGTCTTAAAAAGGCCGGCGGCGGCGGCGTAATCGGCGTGAAATCGGCGTGGGGGTGAAATATTTAAAAAATTAAATAAATGAATGTTAGATCAATTTTTTTTAATTAAAAATCAACAATTCCTTTACAGATATAATTATTTATTAAACAACATTAAGAATTGTCTTGGAAATACCACCGAAGTAACAGTACACCAAATTTTAAACCAATCGAACCTATGAAAGTTGGTAGGATCCTTTTATCAAATAGGGAATGATCTGATGATCTTCAAACCTCTGAACAAATTTAAGTAAACTATCGCTAAGAACCATCTCGATTACGTAAGCTTACAAACAAAAAAACGCATCAGAATCGGTCCACTCGTTTAGGAGCTAATACGCTGCCGCAAACAGACACATACACAGACATACAGATCCACGCGTCAAACTTATACCATCCCTATTTTTTATCGAGATTTAAAAAATAACGTAACACAAACACACTAAACCTCTATCTGGTAAAAAAAAACCCTTTTCCATTGTTTTGTTATTGAATTTCATATGGCCACAAAAATTTAACGTTGTTTATTTTATGACAAAATTTAAAAAAAGGTGCTTGTGTTATACCTATAGAAAGGTCATGAACAAGAGAAGTTTTAAGAGAACTGTAAGAACTGTGATACCCTTCGTTTTTTTACATGCTCCTCAAAGTTGAAATGAAGATCTTTTTTCTTCTCTTCCTAAGACTTCGATGGCTCACAAAATTTTTAATTTACATTATTTAAAACAAATATCAATGTGAGTAGAACAGGCACACATCACAGATAATAAAAACAAGAAAATGTAGACCGTAACACCAATTTTAAAAAAGTTATGATATTAAACATTGCAACTTTCAGCAATTTTTTTGAAATTAAATAATAAATCTTTTAAAAAACTATTAGGCAAAAAGGGGTATGATTGGCCAGAACATAGACAATGAACCTAGCTACTCGACCTAATCGTTTGGCACACGCTCTTCCAAACACCCTGTATTATGATGTGAATTAAATCGTAATTAGAATAAAAGTTGGTACATAATGGCCGATAAAAACATCGGCGTCGGCGGCGCGGCCTTATTGACCGGCGGCGGCGGCGTGGCGCAATGTCTCGCTCAAAATAGGCTTTCGTAGTGCATTACATGGTGTAAAGGCAGTCCTGGATTTGTCAATAGGCCATATAGGCCACGGCCTAGGGGCGGCAGCGTCCTAGGGGCGGCAGATAAGTCAAACAAGCTCACTGGTTTTTTCATGGTTCTTTATACTGATACATTGAATCCCTATAGGAACTCATTCCTATCGAAGATGATATTATACATGATTTGCTATTAGAAAATCCCGTAAAATATTGTAATTCTTGTTTTGTAACACGGGCTAATTATTTTAAATCATAAACATGCTAAAAATGATGCATTTTTTCTCCGTGTGGTGATCGATTGAGAATAACACCATTGCATCTCTTTCCGTGGGTGTCGTAAGAGGCGACTAAGGAAACACAAATGAGACCTGCCTCCTAGTAATCCATCCCAGGCAACGACACTTCATTTTTTTCTGAATCTGAGGTGTCGTCCTATGGTCTCATGCGGTGTGGTATAAGGCTCTGTAAAAGGCCTTCTGGTTCGCGACCACCCTCCTACCGAAGTCCGACGCCAAACAACTTGCTGTGTTCCGTCGGTGCGTGGGAGTACCAATGCCTTTTTAGGCATTTTCTAGCTTAACTTGCTCCATCGTCGACCTCATCTTTGACCTTTATTGTCAAGATTGAGGTCAAGAGTTAACCCATCTTACATAATTTTAAAAAAAATCTAGTCCCAAAAGGCTCGCGCGCCAACTAGGTACCTGCGGACGGACCGCCTATTGTTTCAACCAACGTTCGTCTCTCAGCGATGTCCAAGTGTCGCGCACATGTGGCGATCCCTGCAATTCCTCCAGGACGCTTTCCACACCAGCACTACACCAACGCTCGAGACAAAGGATCGGACTCCTATATAAACGCAGTGCTCCTTCAGTAAAGCGCGCATTTTCGCCTTCGGCATTTGGTGGAATCTACCGGCTGCGGCATCTGCACTGAATACGGTCGTTTGTCATTCAGCCAGGGAACATTCCCCTTATGCCCCCCGCCTAGCTAGAAAGGTCCCAATCTGCCTTCGGCGATAACTGCACTGAGTAGGTACGGTCGGTTATCTTCTGCAGGAGATTAGTGCACCGCTTGGCCGCAACCCATGCGACATCTGCACTGAATACGGTCGTTTGTCATTCAGCCCAAGGAAGTTGTGGACAGGCACGGTCACGATCCACCGGCCACGATATCTGCACTGAGTACGGTCGTTTATCGTTGGCGCAGGGGAACATCGTGCACCACCTAGCAAAGCACACAAGGCTCGCGTAAAGTAAACTCCGCGTAGTCTCATAGTATCCGCGCTAGAGTCGTAGCTCGAGCTAGATACCCGCCGCGTGCTGTGTCCGCAACCTCCGCGCTAGAGCCCGCAGCTCGCGCAAAGTCACGTAGCGCCGCGCCCGCAGTGAAGTGCCGTACTTTTAATGTTCATAAGTCAAAAACTGTTACCGTGTCAGTGCTACAATAAAGGACTTATCCTAAGGACAGTAGTCGCAACAGCTATTCCATTGTTTCTTGCAACGTATTGTAATCGAGTGCCACGAATAAAAACTTATGTGAAGTACAACGGTGTTTTCGTGATTGTCCTGCCAGGCGCAACCCCACACTCACTGACTCCGTGTTATAGTTTCTTTTTACTGACTCCGTGTTATAGTTTCTTTCTTAGTGACTAATTCATTCGTATAAATAACTTTAGTGCCTTACTTAATACAAATAGAAAATTATTATTTTAGGAATAATTTTCCCACACTCATAAAAAATATAAATCCGGCACTGTGTAAAAGACAGCTTAGCAAAAACTGAAAACCTGGATTCAGAATATCATCATCAGTTTCCCAGTGGAACTTTGGTCCGGAAAATTTTCAAGCTGATAGATAGATAAATAGACAACAGCTTTAATACAGCTGATTTCATGTTTCTTCAAATTTTCCGCTTTCAAACTAAATTACTTACTGAAAATCACTCAATTTTGCAATAAACAGTAACAACGGCGTAAAACACGAAAACCAGCAATGTACACTCAAGAGCACGTCAAGCTTGACACTTTGGGCTTTGGACCGGCCGGTCCTGAATTGTATGGCGCGCAGTATAAATCAGAGCTCAGCTTAAACTGGTAGTGTGGTAGTGTAATCGCGTTTTAAGTTTTGAGTCGAAATGAGTTTTGCCTCGACTGCGGCTCACTAAAAAATCCAGACATCATTGTTAAGGGTTTTATAATTAACAATATAATATAAATCTATTAATACTGATTAGTGTTTTATTTACTTGATATTGTTTTATTATCCTGTTTTTTCTGAAGTTCATATTCGCAAAATGTTTGCGAATGCGAATGCGAACATGGACCAATCAGCCTATCCGCGAATGCGAATGCGGATATTCGTTACATCACTAATTTCTATATCTATGGAAAACTGAAAACCTATATGAAAAATCTGGGCGGCTACTAGGCTACTATAGTCGGATTTTTAATCAGACGGAGTAAACTGACAGATCGAAATGTCAATTAACGTAATAATGATACCAACTTTCACATTATAGTGAAGTATTTGACTCATTCATAAATAGTTCAAAAGATGTGACTATGAATAAAATGCAAATAATTTTAGAGCATTTAAATTACCGTCAGTTAATTGTCAGACATCCAGCTCGACGACCACATTGATATTGTTAGTGACAGATTTATGATAAATGTGACTGATGATGATGACGATTCTTCCGATAGTGAATAAATTATTATAATGAAAATAACATGTTTCTTATTTATGTCCCATTTTTTGTGTTCTAGTTCCCCTTAATAGGTAGCAAAAACACACATTAGACAGATATTTTGGATTTTAGATCACTGAACTGAAATGATTAAATTGAGTGCCTAAATCATTTAGGCACAACATTAATTGCATTTTGTAAAAAAGCGGCTTATAGATTTTATAGATTATAGATTTTTGACTATTTTCAAAATACATTTGCATTATGTAGTCCTTGCAAATACGCATCTTTTGAGTCCTCATACACTATCCTAGATATATTACCAACGGAGCTATACGCAGATCACACTTTTCCATGAAATGAGGCCCTATACCGACACCTCCCAAAAGACATTTCCAATGTCGAAACGCCCAGCCGAGTACAGTTTTTCTAATTTCTTGTTGTGTTTTGGCAATCGTCGATTTCCCGAATGCGCACGAATTATCTATGATCTATAAGATTTATCGTCTACAATAATTTTAATTTAGAACTACGTACTTACTTGTTTTTTTGTTTAGTTTTCCTGTCTATTGCTTACAAAAATTACCGTCGGCAATTATTTAAATTAAGAATTACATTCACTAGCCTACTGGTGCGTGCAATACATACAATACATACTTTACACGTAATGTATATATTTATATATATACTTTATCGTTGTTTTGTTATACACTATATAGAAGACACAATAATAGAAGCACCGTACGTATAACAGCCGTGGCGTGCATGTTACAATATAACATTGATGTTTGAAGCATTCTATATTCTGCTGAAATGAACCTTATTTATCGTTCATTTTAACCGTGTGGTGATCGGTTGAGAATAACACCACCCCATCTCTTTCCGTGGGTGTCGTAAGAGGCGACTAAGGAAATACAAATGAGACCTGCCTCCTAGTAATCCATCCCAGGCAACGACACTTCATTTTTTTCTGAATCTGAGGTGTCGTCCTATGGTCTCATGCGGTGTGGTAGGCTTTTTAAAGGGCCGTCTAGTTCGCGACCACCCTCCTACCGAAGTCCGACGCCAAACAGCTTGCTGTGTTCCATCGGTGCGTGGGAGTACCAGTGCCTTTATAGGCATTTTCTGGGTTAACCCGCTCCATCGTCGACCTCATCTTTGACCTTATGGTCAAGATTGAGGTCAAGAGTTAACCCATCTTATAATAAAAAATAAAAAAAAATCGTTGTTTTAGAGTCCATTTTCCAAAAACAACGTCCGAATATGAATTTGCCAAATATGTATCTTTTTTTATTTATAAATTTACTTATTTGTTTGTGTAAAATATATTTTTAATGGTGCTACTTTTCGTTGTAAATTCTAAAAAATACTTAATTTATGGGACAATCAATCTGTTGTTTTAGTACAAATACCAAAAATTACAAATAGGTAATTTAAATTCCCGTTTATTTTCCTGTTTTTTTTTTCTTAGTGGGTGCTTTTTTTATTGTATCGCTTCCAATTTATCTAGCACGACACATAAGAAACAACATTGTTACTTTAAGGGTGAAAGCAACTAGGGTGAAAGCTAAGGGTAAATAAGTTTTTCACCCGAGGTAAACACTGTGCTTTTCATTACGAATACAAAGAAAGTAAAAATAAAAACATGAATAAGCTTAACTCATTGCTGCTATGTGAAAGTTACCAAACTCTACAACTTGAAAAAAACAAATGAAGATCGGAATGCCACTTTCCTGCCTAAGTATATGTTTTTTTTTCTGTGGCTGGCCAGCTATTCAGCCATTATTTTTCATTTTCATCATTGAAAAAAATGGTAAATATTTTGCCAAAATCTATGTTATTAAAAGAAAAAGCTAAAAGTAAATTATTATAAAGTCATTAAAAAAGTATTATTTAATGAATACTTAACTTTTGTTATTTCAATTTTACATCGCGCTGTAATAGAGTGGCTGTATAGGAAGGTGGAACATGTTTTTTTAAATACTTAATTTGACAGCTGTCAGTTGAAAGTGATTCTCCCTAGGCTTGAAACGTATTACTTTCAAGCCGCTCCGTAGGCAACTTCAGACCTACTTTCTGAGCATGAGTAATGAAATAGTACATTGCTACTTAAGGTGTGAAAATAACTTATTTAAGTCCCGAGACGGGGTTTGGCGACCGAGCGTAGCAAGGGAGCTAATAGTTCGAGGGACTAAATAAGTCTTTCGCCCGAGGTAAACACTGTGCTTTTCATTACGAATACAAGGAAAATAACAACATCAATAAGCTGAACTCATTGCATTCATACAAATCTCTGCAATCCAGAAGTATAAACAAAACTTTACAACTCGAAAAAACAAATGAAGATCGGAATACCACTTTCCCGCCTATTATGTTTTTTTCTGTGGCTGGCCATTATTTTTCATTTTCATCATTGTAAAAAATGGTAAATATTTTTCCAAAATAAAGTAAGTATGTATATTATTATAAAGTCATAAAAAAAATTCTTCAATGAATATTTCACTTTTATTATTTTATTAAATAAGTGGCTGTATAGGATGTCGGAACATGTTTTTTTAATACTTAATTTGACAGCTATCAGTTGAAAGCGATTCTCCCTAGACCTGAAAAGTATTACTTTCAAGCCCCTCCTTAGGCAACTTCAGACTTACTTTCAGAGTATGAGTACTGAAAAAGTTGTTTCATTCAGACTTCATTTCATTTCATTCAGAATTTTTTTTCCGTAAGGTAAGGGGACCTTAAGTACTAATAAAATCACAACACCTTCGTCCATATTCGTAACCAGACTATAATCAGCTACGCAAAGTTATTGCCTGCAAAACAAACAGTCATCTGGCTGGATACCACGCCGCCGCCGCCGCCGCCGCCGCGCTGCACGCTAAGAACAGGCGAGCAAAGAATGTTTTGTAAGACACACATCAACACGGTCTAGGAATATTGCACGATTTTTCATACAAAAGAGGTCTGTTTGAATACTTAGAATAGAATAAGAATAAATCTTTATTTGCTTAAAACATGGTAAATACAGAGTTGGTCATGAATAAAGAGAGCAATCATGTTTTGCCAAATTGAATATCTTTAGCATGCAAATCAGGTTTCATTATAATTAAAATTAAAAGTTGACAAGTCCATAAATGCATTAAATTACAAAGTGAAATGTCAAAGAAAGAAAATAATAGTTCATTTAAATTAAATGTCAATAAAATATGACGTCAACATAAAAAAAACTATAATATTTGAGAAGCTATATAATAGCACAAGTACCTACTCGAGATACATGGAGGGCTATAATTTTCAGATGAGCAAATGCTAAACCTGAATTTTCAATTCTAGTCAATAAATTTTGTTTTACTTGAAATTTCTGAAAACGTGACGAAAATGAAAAAAAAATTGCGTAAATTCGACCATTTTCATACAAAAAGCAGGCAAAAAGTACATTTTCGTTTTCGTTTCCGTCACGTTTTCACAAATTTCAAGTAAAAAAAATGTATTGATTAGAATTGAAAATTTAAGTTTAGCACTTGCTCGTCTGAAAATTATAGCCCTCCATGTATCTCTAGTATGCTTTTACAGCTTCTCAAACCGGCCTCTTTTGTATGAAAAATCGTTCAATATCCCTAGACCGTGTTGATGTGTTACTGCCCCAACCCAACATAAAATTAGTAGATAAAACATAATTAGTGCAAAATTATAATTTAAATAATTACCGCAAAAAATAAATGTAAGTAGCCACGGTTAAACATACACCCTGACTGATTCGCGGATAACAATTCAGGAAAATAAGAGAAAAAATAAATAAACAAAGAGCCTCCACTTTTTTGAAGTCGGTTACAAAGTAAACAAACTTATAAAAATGCTGACCGGTATATGTATATTGGGTGACTGTTAATTAGTTAGGGATAATTAAGGCTGTGCGAATCAGCCTACTAAACTGCATAACTTTCCCCAAGGAACATAAACGTAGGTCGAAATATGTTTTTTTCCCTTTCCAAACAATTTAAAATCAGCTGATTGCCTAGGCTTGGTAGTATAAGGAAAGTTGTTCAGTTTTATGGGGTAATCACCACTTAAAGTTCCGCCAACTAATTTAAAAGTCACCCTATGTGCATCCAATTCCATCCGTAAATATAACGCCTGCATTTTGACTGTAAACCTACTTACGTCACATAATAAAAGTTGTATCTTATAAGTCCTTCTAAAAACGAGTTTCCTACGTCAAACGGTTCGGATTCGCCGACCACAAAAAATGAGTAACGTGACCAGTGTCGGAGCTCAATGACTTTAGCTTTAGCGCCCTTCGGAAGAAATGGACTTTGCGCCCCTAAAACTAGTAGGTTTTTAGGGGCGCAACGTTTTGGTTGAGTGATAGTGACACTGCCTCTAGAGGCCTGATATTTTTTTATGAATCGACTCAGGATCCGTCTATCTAGATAGACGGATCCTGAGTCGATTCATAAAAAAATATCAGGCAAACAATTGTGTAAAAAGCAGATGTTTGTTCCCGGGTCGCGAGTGTTCGTGTCTGTCTTTATGATATGTTATGTGGTCTCTGCTTACCCCAATTGGACAAAGGCGTGAGCTTATGTATGTATGTATGTAATCTCCCGCAATATCTCCCGGTGTGTCTTAGTGTCCTTCCATTGCAAGCTGAGAAAAAAGTTACAAAATTAGGTAGAAGCTTCCATAAAATGTAGATTCGGCTCAGATTTTTGTGTGTTAAACTACGAGTATAATCAATAGCGAATTACTTAGTACAGTTTTGAGTTAGTTTATTACATTTTCGGAACCCTAATTTCCTTATTACAGAATTCACAAAACACTCATTAAGAATCATTACTCGTGGTTTTAAGCATTAAAAAACCGTAAAGAATAAATAAAGTCAAGCCACAGCTCGCATTACGCGATCAGCTGGTTCCTAAAAAACACTATTGTACTAAATATTAACATTTACCTACTTAGGTGTGATAAAAATATTTCATTAAAACCGTAATAAATAAACTCTGTGATAATGCGTTTGCTCATCGTTCTGTGCGTGCTGAATATAGGACAAGTATTGATGCATCGTGCGTATTTAACACCGGACGGTTATCTATTGTCACCGTACCCCTCAAGACGGCTGAACGTACCACCTCGGCAGTACTTCGATCCACAGCCATATTTACGAAACAGCGGCAGTGGAGCTAATCTTGAAGGAATTGAAGAAAACCCGGAAAGTGCGAAAGAAAGAGTAGGCACGGAAGTAGGAGCCGGATGTCCTACTGGAAAGATTAGATTGGGAAATGTTTGCGTTGAAATTGACTAAGTACTTATGTACTTAGTCGAGAATTTAAGTGATTTTACTTTCTTCAATAAACATTTCAAGATTCAATAGATTTTATTTGTCACAAAATTCTTACTACTTACAACACAACAGAAAAATAGAAAAAGAAACATATATGTTAACCTTATACACATGTTGTTTAATAAAGGTGAAAAGGACAGCTTGGCAAAAACTGAAATCCTGAATTCAAACCTTATGGTTACACTTATGTGTCAAAAAATAAATTAATTTATGAAGTTCCAACAACATTCAGGGGAGCAATCCCTACATAATCCTGCAACTTTTGAAACCACATGGTTTTATTTCCTCAGTTTTTTATTTTTTTGCGAACTACAGATACCTATTAGCAGATAACTACAAACGAAAATATCATTCAGTTATTTGGTTTGTGAGTATTTTTTTGTAATTTTTTTTAAAAGGGCTGAATCATTTTCGATAAATAATTTATGGGACCACTTCAGGAGTATTATACTCTTTCGAACAAAAGAAGAATTTAGAAAATCGGCTGACAGTGGCGGAGATATCGCGTAACAAACATACAAAAAAAAATATAGTCGAATTGAGAACCTCCTCCTTTTTGGAGTCGGTTAAAAACAGGCTTCCACTGTCAATTTTTTTTACGCCAGCCCATATCCCACCGAGGGGGACGGGCGTCCCTTCGAAACACGAAGGGATGTGTAACACGAGCGAATTTTCTTAGACGTGCGGGTCTCATCACGATGTTTTCCTTCACCACTTGCTCAGTGATAATTAATGAGAAATCCGTACATAAATCCGTAAAGACGAATTTAGTGGTACAGGCCCGCACCAGGATTTTAACGCGCAACCTTTTCGGTTACAATCCTGGCTCATTACCAACGGGCTGTACTGTTATACACTATATTAATCTTACTTTAATGTTTTTCTATCAAAAATATACTACTTAATTGATTGAAAAGTAATCATGTTTTTCATACTGATCCTCGCACTCAATAACCAACTTGACTTGACCCACTGCGCCGCCGCTATCTGCACTTAAACTCATCAAATATACTTAAATAGGCAAAGTCGAATTTTAATGTTGGCTAAGTTAAGTATCTTAATTTTTTTATTTATTTTATATCAGCGCCCATTTGGTTAGCGCCCCTGCCAGCCCCTGCCGGCGTTCCATAAACTCTACATTTTAATTAAAGCTCGTTCAAATAACAGTTCACTAGACCCTGCCGTCTAATTTACTGGGAATACCGATTTCGCTCTTCTACGGTGGTTAAGGTGTTAAAAAATAAATTTGAAGGTTGTCTGCAGCCACCGTGTTAAAATTACGGCAGCTCGAACGTAAGCACTTGAATGGGAATCTCCAGCAATACTTACTTAAGGACAATACGACGAAACACGTTCTTGTGTCTTTCCATAGTGTAATAAAGCTGAGAAGAAAAGTTGCAGGACTGGGTAGAAGCCTCCATAAAAGATACGACATTCATCTCAGTTTACTGTTTTTACTCCTGCTATTTACACGATTACTTGTATAATATAAAGTTAGTTATTTAAATTTTCGGAAAACCGATTTCCTTATTTACAGAATTCACGAAACTATCATTAAGAGTCATTAGTCTTGGCCTTAAGTGCAAAAAACCGTGAAGAATAAAGTGAAGCCGCAGATACCATTACGCGATCAGCTGCTTCCCAACAAACACTATTGTAATGTAAATAACTACTCCGGTGTGATAAAAATATTTATTTCATTAGAACCGTAATAAATAAACGCTGTAATTATGCGATTGCTCATCGTACTGTGCGTGCTGACGTTAAGGAAAACTACAGGACAAGTATTCATGCCTCGTGCATATACACAGAGTCTACCTTCATTGACATTGCACCCATCAACTCAGCTGAACGTACCGCCTCTACAGTACTTCGATCCTCAGCCTGTTATGACACAATTTCTACGCAATAGCGGAAACAAAGTTGACCTTCCGCAGGCCAGAGATAGTCAAGCGCAACGAGAAGTGGTAATACCAGCGCCAGTCGCAAAAATGGACGACCGACCTTTGAGTCAACCTTCTAATGATGACTGTCGAGAAATGACGGCCAAAATTGATCTTGGAGAGGTCAATGTTGATCCGGAGCCTGTCAGTGAACGAACTGAAGTAAACCAACGCAAAACAACAACAACTGAAAAGATTCCTGAGGGATTCACTGAGGTGAATACACATAAAAATGTGGTGGAAGGAATTAAAGAAAAACCGGGAAGTGCGAGTGAGAACGTGTCTGTGAGCGTCGACCAAAGAGCCAGTTTCTCAGGGGACAAGTGTCCTACAGGCTACATTAGAATCGCAGGATCTGCTGAATGCGTACAACCCGACTAAGTACCTAATCGAGGATTAGTGAATGTGATGTTTTCTTTAATCTAAATCCTATTTATACGTGTAAAGTCAAATTAGGTACTTAAACACCCTCAGAACGATAAGGGCTCAAAAAATTATGTTTTTGGGTGATTCGGGAAATTAGAACTTTTAACTTTGGTAATAATTATTATTTTACTTCTTTTGTTTAAAATATGTGTGCTTATTCTATCGTTAAATGTGCCTTTGTTTTGATATTCGTCGAATTAAACATAACTTTTTTAAGTCTCTCTATAGTGATGAAGTCATAACTCAGTTAAGCAATTTTTTGATTTAGGTCCCTATCGTTCTAAGCTGCAATAAGTACATAGGTGGTATAACCCGTATGAGTTAACTTGAGACCTGGGCCGACGACGTCATCTTCGGTGTACGGTGAGCGGAATGATAAAATATCGAAGGAGATCGAGATACCTACGTAACCTACGTATCCGTAACATAAATGCTATATCTTTGTACATCTTTTTCGATATTTTATCATTTTGCACACCGTACATTACATTGAAGGCGACATCGTCAAGCCCGGGTCTCAAAGTTAACTCGTACTACTTAGACATAGACATAGATAGCATTAATTCACTACACAAAACACAATTAAACAATTAAAAGAGACACAATAAAGCACAAAGTTAATTAGTTAAAGCATAGCGTAAAAAAAGCGTAGCGTACTTAATTGATAAGTTCTTATTCTATTATATTTTACTCTAATATCGTAATTTTACCCAAATTCGTTTGGGTCATTGTGGCTTGCAATGAAATGCTAGTAAAAAGTATGTTTACACGGTAGCACTAGCACATCAGGCTATACTACATGTTGACCTTGACGTCACCCTTATCTCGTTCAAAATAAGCTTTCGTAGTGCCAATGGGTAACCTGACGTGCTATTGCCTGTACCGAAGTGTACCTAATGTAAATATGTGTTTTTTAGGTATTAGTCTTTCTACTAAGTATTACTTAATAGTTATTTCCAGTGATTTTGAAAATTGAACCTAAATAAACTGTTAAATTATCTGTAGTTACCTACTTACTTACTAATTACTCGTTTAAGTATACATTATTATACCTACCTATTTCTGTTACAATAAAAAAGAATCACAAAAGAAATACAATCAGCGTTTACTTTTAACAAAATTAAAAATACCGTCACATAACTTATGAAATTCCCATGAATGTTACTATTCATACTTATTACATTGTGTAAAGGACAGCTTGGCAAAAACTGAAACCCTGGATTCGGAATATCATCATTGGTTTTCCAGTGGAACTTTGGTCCGGAAAATTTTCAAGCTGATAGATAGATAAATAGACAACAGCTTTATTACAGCTGATTTCATGTTTCTTCAAATTTCAGACTAAATTACTTACTGAAAATCACTCCATTTTGCAATAAACAGTAGGTACCTAACAACGACGCCGTAAAACACGAAAACCAGCAACTGTGTACACAGTGGCGTAGCTAGGTAACCAAATGCCCTGGGGCAAAAAATAAACTAGAGCCCCAACTAAACTATTTAAAATCGTTTGTTCCGTATTCATCGTGTTCCGAATTCGACGTACTCCAGATTTGTCGTAATCCACAAAGATGTTCGGGATTTGTTGGGTATTCTCTTGTATTTTTTGCCATTATTAAGTTGCCATTATTAAAGTCTCGTTCCTGGGATCTGGTTTATTTATATTCCGAATGTGGGAGAAATTTTCACGAGTTCAATTTATAGTTTGTAAGTTAGAGCCCGAGGCGAGGGGCCCCCTGAGCATGGGGGCCCCGGGGCACTGCTCCGTCTGGCAATCCGGTAGCTGCGCCTCTGAATGTACAGTCAACAGCACATCAGGTTACCACAAACTGTCAAATTTCACCAACGGATTGTAAAATCTATTGCTTGGAGGTAAAATTGAAAATCGATTGAAGAAATTTGACAGTTTTGGATAGCATGATGTGCCGTTGTCCCTGTACATCGCATTTTGATAGCGCGGCGCGCGGCGCGGTGACCTCATACGCAACGCACGGTTTTGTACAGAGACCAGCAGGTTTCATTGCAAAACCGCTCTTATCACAACAGCACAGAGTACACGCTTGTGGTAACCTGATGTGTGGCCGTCCGTACATTGCATAGCGCCAAAGTACATGTATAAATGTAAGTGGTTACGTGCGGCTCCATAAAAAAAATCCATTGAAAAAACTACGGCACCTAAAAATATTCTGATTAGACCAAAACAAAGCTGAAAGACCACAGAAACAAAATTCATGAAAAACAAAAACCTTTTCCAATCCCTTCAGTTGTCCCTTTTTGCGTAACTAATGTAAATAATGAAAACTACTTAACTTGGCGTTTCTGGGGAAAAAAATGTAGCTTATCGTAAATGGAAAGATTCCATCGTTTAAGTAGTATTTGTTCAGCCGTCCCTTACACCCTGTAGCATTCTACTATTATAGGTATCTACTAGCGAGCCGTATCGGCTGCGCCGCAAACTTTTCTCATGTTTTAATCAATGCACAAAAAAACATTAATTAAATATAATATATGTAGGTATACCTACACATACTTTTCACTCCGTCCATTTTGAAAACCCTTATTTCTATTAGTGATATAACGAATATAAATTTTTAAGCATTCGCAAATGCGGATACGAATATCTGCCGCTGATATTCGCGAACACGAATACGAATTTTAAGTTTTTAAATTTAACGCCATCTACCTATGGCTCAAATCAAGAAATAAGAAGAAAAATACTTCTCCTAAAATAATTGTTCATTTTTCTTTTCTTAAAGAAGTTTAAGAGAGAAGATGTCGTTTTTATTTGTAAGTCATTCTCAAAGGTTTTGTAAACAAATACTGATTAAAGCTTTAATTAATTACATTACCTACACAGATTTCATTACTATAGGTATATTTGTTACGTAATTAATTTCTAATAGGAGGTGATTATTTATTATTACAGTAAATGTAAAGCTTTATTACTTTACTTACCTAAAGTAGATAGGAGAGGTATCAAGTATTAACCAAACATAAAAGTGAAGGCTGATTGGTTATAACTATAGGTAATGCACAGACATCATTGTTAAGAGTTTTATAATTAATAGCATTCTGCCCGGGACTTCGGAAGTGAATTCGGGAAAATTATGTAGCCTATGTCCATCGGGGATAATGTAGCTTCCTAATGATAATGGTGAAAGAATGTTTCAAATCGGTCCAGTAGTTTCGGCACCTATTCAATGCAAACAAACAAACAATCAAATCTTTCCTCTTTATAATATGTATAGATATATACAATTTAAATCAATTAATACCGATTACTTTTTACTTGATATTGTTTTATTATCCAGTTTTTTTCTGAAGTTCATATTCGCAAAATGTTTGCGATTTTGCAAACATTTTGCGAATGCGAACATGGACAAATCAGCGTATCCGCGAATGCGAATGCGGATATTCGTTACATCACTAATTCCTATGTCTATGGTGAAAACCTATTTAAGAAAAATCTTAGGATCGTGAAGCTATGATAACAATAATAATAAAAATCATATAATATGGCCAAGTAACAATAATAGTACGGATGGCCGCAACTCAGGTTACCACACGCGTGCACTTTGTGCTGTTGTGATAAGAGCGATTTTGCAATGAAAATGGAGTACCTAACCTGATGCGCTGGCCTCTGTACATTTTGCAACATTTTTATCAGGTAGCGCTTAAATAGGAAAAATCCTGTGCCAAAGCGCTAACTGCTGAAATCAACGCGTCGACATCGATATCAATTTTATAAGTACATACTTACATTATTTTTACAATAATGTTTTACAATTACAATAATTATTACAATTATTTTTACCGAAGAAGGCACAAACCCAAACCAAATACTTAGCAATGTACAGACAGCAGCAGTTCCGGTTACCCATTTGCACTGCGAAAGTCGGTGCTATTACAAGCAAGATAAGGGCGACGTCAAGGTCAACATGTACCTTAGCCTGATGTGCTGCCGTAGTACTTCATCGTTCTTCTGTCATACCACAGATAATATAAAATAGATAACATAACATAATCGTTCATCGACTACTAGTAAATAGATTCTTTTTTTATAAGACTTTCTAATGTTTTATAGTCTCTAAAACCATTAATTACAACGATTAAAAGTGAAACGCGCGATCTTTTGAGTACCTAACCTAGGTAGAATCGTCAAGAAAAAAATGGTCACATTTGCTGGCGCGGTAAGTGTTGTAGGACCATATCGACAGTTTGCGTGTCGATATTACACGTAACGTAGAAAATTCGTAATTCAGCTTATTCTATGTGATTATGTATGTTATTTATGTTCCATGATAAGGGATTTCGATGGATAATGAAGAGTTTATAAAGGTTAGAACTTTGGATTAAGTACCATTCTTACTTTTTAGCATTGAAACTGTCCAGCGGCAGCGTGAGGTGCTCTTGAGTGTTTTATAAAGATACAAAATTGCCAGTATTTCAAACGAAATAAACCAAACAACCTGATCGACGTAACAGGAAGAAGAAGGGTGACTTCTTGTCAAAGTCAAGTCCACAAAATGGGGGGTAACTTTAATTTTTTTCTTTGAAGAAAATTGGTCAGTGTCGAGGGGTGAATCTTGATTTTGCCACAGATAATATAATACTATAGTAATTTTGCCTAATTAATTTAAAGTCATCCATATAAACACAACACAATAAGTGTAAAAACGGTTAACCTTTTTGTGTGACTAACGAGTTGTGAACAATCGGATCGGGGGCGTTGAATTCAACGCGTCGACATCGATATTAATTTCATACATATACATATACCAAACTTCTGCACAAAGCTATTATAACAGAAGGTTCATTGACGACGTTATCGATAACAGACTGTCGATATGCACGCAACACTAAAATATTCTGTCATTTTTTGGTCATTTCTCTAGACATTGGGCAACACCGTTTGACAACCGCGACCGCGACGACGACGCGTTGGTTGAGCGACCGACCGGCTGTACGCCTGTATCTCTTTGCGTACTGTACCGACACGAGTCGACACGTGGTATTTTGTATTGATAGTCAAATAAAATATAGTTTAATTCATACAACATAAAACAGCGAACGGCACCGTTTAGCTCGAGAGCGCGCGTTGTGGCACGAGAGTACAGTATTTTGTTGTCAAGATGTCTGCGAAAGCGGAGGGTGACCTGCGCGACGGGCTCTCAGCGGCCGAGATCTTCGCATCTAGCGAGGGCCTCACTTACAACGACTTTCTCCTGCTCCCCGGATACATCGACTTCACCGCTGAAGAGGTAGACCTGACTTCCCCGCTCACAAAAAAAATTAACCTGAAAGCGCCACTCGTGTCCACGCCAATGGACACCGTCACAGAGGCCGACATGGCGATCGCCATGGCCCTCTGTGGTGGGATCGGCATCATCCACCACAACTGCACTCCCGAGTACCAGGCCAATGAGGTACACAAAGTTAAAAAATATAAACATGGCTTCATTAGGGACCCTGTTTGCATGGGCCCTGAGCATACTGTGGCAGATGTCCTGAAAGCTAAGAAGGATAATGGTTTCACAGGCTACCCTGTTACAGAGAACGGAAAACTTGGCGGTCGATTGATCGGTATTGTCACTTCTAGAGACATTGACTTCAGGGAGGGCGACCCACACCTCAGCTTGAAGGAAGTGATGACACCGATTGATGAAATGATCACAGCACAATCTGGAGTCACCTTACAAGATGCAAATTACATACTAGAGAAGAGTAAGAAAGGAAAACTGCCTATCATTAACGGAGCTGGGGAACTAGTCGCATTGATTGCACGGACTGACTTAAAAAAGGCTCGAAGTTACCCCAACGCTTCCAAAGATTCTAATAAACAGCTCTTGGTGGGAGCCGCAATAGGCACTCGTGATACTGACAAGGAAAGGCTGAAGCTCCTTGTTGCAAATGGAGTAGATGTAATTGTCCTAGATTCTTCACAAGGCAACTCTGTCTATCAAATAGAAATGATTAAATTCATTAAGAAAACTTATCCAGATATCCAAGTTATAGGTGGCAATGTAGTAACTCGAATGCAAGCAAAGAATCTCATAGAGGCTGGAGTTGATGCCTTGAGAGTTGGAATGGGTAGTGGATCTATTTGTATAACTCAGGAAGTAATGGCTTGTGGCTGTCCACAAGCTACTGCAGTATACCAAGTAGCTTCTTATGCAAGCCAATTTGGAGTACCTGTAATTGCTGATGGAGGTATTCAATCAGTAGGGCATATAGTGAAATCATTGGCTCTCGGTGCTTCTACCGTTATGATGGGTTCCCTGCTAGCTGGAACGTCTGAAGCCCCGGGAGAGTATTTCTTTTCTGACGGAGTAAGGTTGAAGAAATATAGAGGAATGGGTAGTTTAGAGGCAATGGAGAATAAGGATGGGAAAGGATCAGCGGCAATGAGCCGTTATTTCCATAAGGAGACGGATAAGCACCGGGTTGCACAAGGTGTAAGTGGCAGTATCGTAGATAAAGGCTCCGTATTGAGATTCCTGCCATACCTTCAGACTGGTCTCCAGCACAGCTGCCAGGACATTGGAGCACGATCTTTCACAATCCTGCGTGAAATGAGCAAAAATGGACAACTGCGTTTTATGAAAAGAACTTACTCTGCACAGTTAGAAGGCAATGTCCACGGTCTATTCTCATATGAGAAGAGGTTATTCTAGAAATCATTGAGCATTGGTATATATATATACTGTTCTTGTGATATGAGACAATGACTATATTTTACGTGCAATGTTTTTAATAAAATGGAATACTTGATGATTGTAAATTTATTTTTTAGACAGATATGTTATTTTGGAAACCGATGTATTTATAAAAAAATATATACATGTTTAAGTGTAATCTGAAAATAGATGTAAGCCATGAAATGTTTTTTTTCCAATTTTGAATACTATTTTTGTGTATAAATATAGGAAATGCCAGATGAAAGTACAGATGGAAAATTGTATATGAAGGAGAGACCATTAAAGTAAAATATTACTTGAATTGAATAAATTTTCTTTAATTTTAAAAGATCACCTGTCTATTCCTCCATAGTGATATATAAATGATATCAAAATACTTGAAATACTTTTTTTTTAAATGTCTAGAAAAATAAACTTGGCATATTACTATATTATGATTGCGCCCGCAGTGGCATTTTCGTGAAGCCTTCCAGTTTGTTATTTTGATCTATTAGCCATCGCTCAACAGCTCTCAGCTCTCTGTCTACCCCATTATGGAATCAATACAAGTACATGATATGGTTCCAAGACCAATTGCTATTAGCACATTCCAATGATCCATTGTAATCGAGTTATCTTCCGTTATCTTGTTACAAAGCATAAGGTTTCTATTAGAGGTATATCGCATTACATACCGTGTATTAGGTTGCTTTAAAGGTGTAACAGTGGTGTAATTTGATCGAAATGTGTCAAGCTTAAATGAAACACGCCATTTCTAATAATCACATTTTAATGGAATTATAAATGCATAAGCTGCGCAGCTATGATTATGATCCTTATCAGACAATAATAAATATCATAAGTGCTAAGTAAATAATTTAAATAATAAAAAAAACATTGTGGCTACAATCTATAGGACTGGTGCGTCCAAAATGTCATGATTATCGTATATCTGCTGCCTAGCTAGCTATAATATACTTAACTATCGAATTGCACATGAAGTCTAACGCAGATGAACGAAAATCGGTGACATACTTTTTCCAATCTTATTTCTTACCACCTAAGGTTCATAACCTAAAGTAAGCCACCAACTTTACATTAATCTACGTTAGTAATAAATTCAAATAATAAAATACTTTGGTTTATTATTAGTAATACAATACTAATACACTGCCGAAAAATACGGAATGAAAATTAGAGAGCATTACAAATTACTCTTCGAGGCCCTACACTGTTTCGTTATTTCATAAAAGTAATCGTTAACAACAGAATTATGACAATAATAATTTCCCGGCCAGAATACATCTGTAGCCAACGTCGAAAACGAATGTTCAAAACCAAATAGTAAGTATTAAGTGTAATTTGTTACTTTTAAATTAATTATTTTAGGATGTTTATTGTCCCTTTTATCAACCAAATTCGAAACAGAGTAGGCCCTCTGAGGGAACACCTACTGTGCGGCTGAATACAAAAAAATAATCGATCGAACATAAGCCTTAAATACCATACTGTATTGGAAACCAAAGAAATTCGTATAACGTGCCAGCTACTTATTTTCAAACCTTTGAAATCCGTTACTTATTTTGCTTAAAAATCATTGGAAATAGACCCCAGAAACAAGTTGACATAAAGTCAGTAAATTCGCGTTGGTTTGGTTTTTTAAGCTGATACGGCCGGTTTTTTTAAGCTGACGTGCTATAGTTTTTTAAGCCGACGACGTCGTATAGTTTTTAAGCCGACGTGGCATAGTTTTTTAAGCCGACGTGGTATAGTTTTTTAAGCCGACGTGGCATAGTTTTTTAAGCTGACGTGGTATAGTTTTTTAAGCTGACGTGGTATCGTTTTTTAAGCCGACGTGGCATAGTTTTTTAAGCCGACGTGGCAGTTTTTTAAGCTGACGTGGAATAGTTTTTTAAGCCGACGTGGTATAGTTTTTTTAAGCTGACGTGGTATAGTTTTTTAAGCCGACGTGGCAGTTTTTTTTAAGCCGACGTGGCATAATTTCTTAAGCTGACGTGGAATAGTTTTTTTAAGCCGACACGGCATGGTAAATTAGTATTTTTGCTATTAGCTTTGTAACCATGGGAATGGCACAGTTAGTTCGAAAATTATTTACCAAAATAAAGTGCATTTTTTTTCAGAACCTATGCTATTTTTCGGATTCAAACACAATGAAAGCTCGCCTCTCGTTTCTACTAACTTAATACCTAATGATACAGTATAATTTTCATTTTACTGACAGCAATAAAAAATTCAACATATTGAATCTTAAACTCACAACTTCCGATACGATGCTATGCGTAGATCTTGCAATGTCAAGATCACCTAGCTAATCACTTCCTTACCCTGACAGAACCGACTTCCCAGGTTAACTGATATAATTTACATACTCTATGGGGTGAATTTAAATCAGTCAGCGAAACCTTAGCTTAGGGAGTGATTCTTGCCATGAAACTGAACTCATTTCCCCAAAGAACTTATATGAAATTCTCGCAAACCTACCCCTGGGAACTGTATCAAAATTTCAATTCTAACACACACAGCACACTTAACCAGTAGAGGTGCTATTTAGGGAGATCGTTTCTCACATACACTTCAGTGACTTTCCACTGATATTTGTAAGGCGGCGCGCGGTCACCGCACTAGTTCCATCTTTCTCTTTCGCAAGCAAGATAGGACACGTGTTGTCCCCCCCCCCCCTTACCTCAGCTACTGGTGATATACCTAATTTATTCCTAACTAATTTACGTTCAAGGCACCTCTACTGATTACGTGATCGATGTTCTAGCATTTCCAATAGTAATTTAAGAAGCCAACCTGAGAAGTCTCATTTTTCCTATCGACCGCGCTTGTGCGCCACCGTTCGAAGCCATAAAACGGTGAAATAGCTACAATCTATTCCCTCAATTAAGTATCCATCCATGTTTCTTGTTTAATAAGGTTCAAATTAGGATGAACTTGGCCCTTTAGCCCGGGTATTGAATGTACCGAGTCTCTTACAGTGTGGTAAATCGATAAAGGTGATCCTTTGAGGGCGTCAGTCCCGCTACGGATTATAGGCGTTATATACATGCAAGCATGTGTGCAATAGTTTTATGTGCTTTTAATCGACACCCTGTAGAATTCTATTATATTTTCACACTCACACATTCTTTTATCAGCCCATATACCACCCCGCCGAGGGGCACGGGCCTCCCTTTTAATTAAACACTCACATATATTCAGTGATTTTAAATTAGTTTGCGAAAAGTAAGGATGCGCACAGGCCCGCTGAACTTTCGCAAGGAACAAGTCGAATTATTAACAAATTCCGTATTAAAAAAAATTACCAAGGCAAAGTAGCTGATCGCTCAAGTTGTAAGTATTTAAAAAAATGCTACTTTGCCTTGGTATAACTCGATGTCTTTTTCCCGAGAATATCATATTATGGTTTCCTTTGCGAATATTGTTCAGTTACACGGGGAGAATCAACACCAGTTTTGCCAGCTAATTTAGGTCCGTATTACAGAACGCGACTCAGACTCTGATCTATACTTAAGTAGCAGTCGTCTTTGTCATTTTGATAGTAAGAGACAATAAATGCGTAAGTATAGATCAAGATTAGAGTCTCCTTCTGTAATACGGGCGTTAAAGTCACCTCATTTAGTACTCGATAGGAATTCGATCGGCAGTGCACAAATGACGTAACTAATCATCTATCTCTTTCTCACGAGGCTCTAACGACACAACCAGCGAATCGTTAACGCACCAGTCGGAATGCACGAAGTCAAGCGACTGAGGATTCGTTTGGTAAAACATTACAAAAAAACCTTCATTGTAACCCCAACAATTAAAAAAAAAATTACTTTACAAATAATTTTAGAGAAAGAAAAATATTCGGCGCGAATGGGACTTGAACCCACGACCCCAGGATTAGATCTCCTGGTGCTCTAACCAACTGAGCTATCGTGCTTTCAAGTCAAGCGGCGAAATTTCTCATTCCCTTACTAAGCGCATTACGTCGTACGTAATGTGTAATATTTGTGAACATCCCTCACGCGGGTAGGCTACTAAATTAATATTACTTTAATTCCAATCGTGATATGATCACATCAAGTCAGGGTCGCCATCATAATTTTGACAGTAACTCAAACTAATTATATGCCATTTAATTTATACCTAAATTAATTTCTTCTAGAAGTCTTGTAGTGCTGAACCAAACGCATCCCGAAGCGTATAAATCTTACGAGATTACACCTTATCTATTATATCGCAATTCGTTTGAGCGCATCTCTACTTTAAGGAAGATAATTCATCGATAGAAAATGTTAAGCCAGACAACAAGAGTCTGGCCAACGAAAGTTGTCCACGAGAAACGGCGGTAGATATAAAATGCGTCCTCTGAAAACACTAAGTACCAATACACTGAATAAACGGAGTTAATAATATTTTATTTTCTACTAATTTGATTTGATTTTTTCTATGTTAGGTACATAGATGTGTTGATTTACATATATGTAGAAAACAGTTTTCAGAGGACAAATTTTTAAATCTGCCGCTGTTTCTCGTGGACAGCTTTCGTTGGCAAGACTATAAGACACGTATAGTCAGCGAAAATCAAGCATGTGAATCAGCTTATGAAAATGAACAACTTTCCCCAAGGAACATAGGTCGAAATCTTAATATATAAAACAAAGTCTGGTTTGTTCCAACACTTTAAACTCGAGAACGGCTGTACCGATTTTCATGTTTTTTTTTCTTCATATTTCTTTATTTGCCTTCAAATGGTACAATAAGTTCTTAAGCTAATTATCAAGTTCATCATTTGAAACCTTGTACAAGGTACAGCAAACTTATAGTCAGTATTTTTTCGATTAGTTGTATTTGTCTCCGTCCCGAATAGCAGAATAACTATTAAAAACATTGGAACATTGACGACAAAGTTCCCACGGGAAAGTCCCGGGCGAAAAGCTAGTATGCGATAAAAAACTATCACCTCTTCATACAACGTTTGCGATCAGTTGCTTTGCCTTTGTATGAGAACTCGATTTTTTTTTTGAGAATTTCATATCGGTTCCTTGGGGAAAGTTATTAAGTTTCATGTGTAGAACCATCGATTAAAGTTTCGCTAACTATTTTTAAGACCCTCCATAGATATTTGAGGAATTTAATCGATCATTTCTCTTAATTTAACTAAACAAACATTAAATTCCTTATCACAGAGCACCAGAGACCTTGAGAACATGTATACATTGTTATGTTAAGATTATAAATTTATGACAAATTGATTTTAAAAACCACAACAAAATCAATTATTGACGCGAGAAAAACATAATTCTTAAAAATTACATGATTAAAAATCGATTCAAATAAATTGGAAAAAGGAACAGTGTAGAAAATCGAAGAGACCAAATATTTTTTCAAATATATTCGATTACAAAATGTCTTACGAAATTCCTTCCACGCTGGAGTTGGAGTGAAACAAAAACATAAAATGTGCCAGCTGCCAACTATTCCCAGGCATACTGTAAAAGCCAGTAAGCGGGGCGCGAGGTTTTTGCTGTATTCAGTTTAAAGATACTTTATTCTCATTAAAGACCATTGACACTTACATGAGACGAATACACAAGTAAAATAGGTATATAAATACGTTCACTTCCCTGTTTTAGGGTAGGTACACTAAACAGCCTGATTTCGTTAGGTTTCCAGTCGATTACACGATATACCACCTTTCACAATATATTGTATTAATGTAGATTTAAATTGTATAAATGATTTAATTTTTTTGATAGCCGAAGGTAGATTATTATAAAGTTGCACTCCCTCGTAAGTAAACATTCGTTTGCCGAAGTTCGTTCTTATCTTTGGTGTATTGTGGGCGAACGGCTGAAAACCTATCACCACTATACTCGTGTTCCATCTATGGGGCCGTCCACATATTACGTCACACAAAATGTCGACTTTTTAAACCCCTCTCCCCTATGTCACGCTTTTTTGGTATCCCTTTAACATGTACTGTCACGTTTGGTATGACCCCTCCCCCATACGCTGTGACGTAATATGTGGATGACCCCCAAAAACATCAAATGTGCCAGCTGCCAACTCTTCCAAGGCATACTGTAAAAGCCAGTAAGCGGGGCGCGAGGTGCTGTCTTGTCTTATGGGCGAAGGGCTGAAAACCTATCACCACTATACTCATGTTCCATCTAATAAGCCTCAATGAATGTGTAATGTGGCGTCAAACGGTTCTAGAACCACATGACGTTCTGTTCTGTCTACCCCAACAGGGCGTGATTGTATGAAAAAATATTATATCAACATTGTAATGTTTTTTTTTATAATGTAACTTGAATGATTGGCAATATTTTTATACATCATACCACATACTGTCAAATTTCCCCAATGGATAGTACACTATAATGCTTGGAGATAAAATTGAAAATTGATTGAAGAAATTTGACAGTTTTGGATAGCATGATGTGCCGTTGTCACTGTACCTTGAAAAAAGTCGTACTAATGTTCATGGCCTTATTTTTCGCAAATTATCACTTTATCAATGTGTATTTTATTCCTTAAAAAAGATTTAAAAGATCATAGTGATGCGCTCAACCGCACTGAATCAAATCTTCTGAACCTTGCGTTTGAGTTTACGACTCATTAATATCTCAAGTGGACATACTTCTTTAGAAATATTAACTTACACAATGTTTTTTTGACACTTGGTTGTTTATAATTGGTTTATAATTTCAATAAAGTAATGATTGTATTAATTTAAATGTTACGGGAAGGCTACTATAGATAATAAAATCGTTGAACGATTTTTTAACCTACTTCAAAAAAGTAGGAGGTTCTATTTGCGACTGTATGTATCTTTTTAATGTATATTCCTCGATATCTCCGCCAATTATCACAGAGCACTTAAACAGTAGAGGTGCGGCGATAGTTTCTCACACCACTTAAGTGATTTTCCACCGATATATTTCCATCTCCCTCTCTCTCGCTAGCAATATAGGACACCCTTACCTCAGCTATAGGTTAGAATTTATTTCGAACTAATTTAAATTAATTGCACCTCTACTGATTATGTGCTCGCCATGAAAAAGTAGTTTCAAATGACTGTAGGACAATTTTGTATCTTACGAACCCGAAATAAGAACTATATTGCCAAAAAATCAAGCTTACTCTGCTCTTATATACTCGTATACTTATTTCTCATGTCCACCAAGACAATAATAAATCGTAAAACCACACGCAAAGTTAGGAAGAAACCTATTACGTCATTTTAAAATGACGCTAAAATTGGGACACTTTGAATTAGTTAGCGTAAATTAGGGATTTAATCATTGATTTATAATCAGCCCACAAAACTGAACAACTTTCTATAAGGAGCATAAGACAGAAATAAGGAAAAAAAAATCGCTTCTCAAAACTTGTGCGATCTGCTGCCCTAGCATACGTAATGAGACTTCACTCTCATGAGAGTTGACTGTCAAGTAAAACATAACCTTAAATGTAACAGCAGAAGTTTGAATTCGTTTTGCATTCGATTGACGTTGAATTGATCTTGGATTGCTAAAAGGACGCAAAAGAAATGAAAAGGTATCTCGATGGAAATAGAGTCCAATTTCCTTTGTGTTCATTCGAAAGTCTATACTCTCATTTTTTTATTTAGAATGGGTTTAGTCTGGACCACAGTCTAGTTCAGCCGGGCTATGATGATCGCAACGCCATATTATCTCACGCGTTATCTCGTGGTCACGTGACGCTTTCTCGTAATCTCATTGGTCGAAACAGTCACGTGACCATGAGATAACACGTGAGATAATATGGCGTTGCGATCCAGGACAAAGATGCGGTCGAGGCTGTAGCGAGCTCACCCAGAAGAAGCCTATTCACTCGAACTTTTCTCATGAGAGAAAAGTCTCATTTTCATGTACGCCTGCTGCTGTAAGAATGTAAACTCGAAGAGTGCGATATAGAATACCTTAGAGCAGTGGTTCTTAACCGGCGGTCCGAGGACCACTGGTTGTCCCTGAAAGCACCTGAAGCGATCCGCGAAGCCATCCCAAAAAAATATTTTTTGATATGTGACGAGTCGACACAATCACTGAAATCGACTGGATGCTAGCCTTGGATGCTACTTTATGGAGGGAGGTATAACAACACTTATTGTTTTTACCTCCAAACAGTTCCGTGGTAAAACAGATATATTGTAAAATGGTCCCCCATTACTAAAAGGTTAAGAACCGCTGCCTTAAAGAAAGTTGTTCAATATACCAGAAAGAATCACCCCTTGCAAAACGCTAGCTAATTTTAAAGTGCCAAAATAGAGCTGTGACGCCATCGAGGGCGGAGGCCTACTCCTTAGGCTCGTTGTCGTCGGCGTCCCCCTTGAAGTCGGGGCCGGGGGTCGCGTCGTCTTCGAACACTATCTCCTCTGGATCAGGAGCTCGTGGTAGGAACTCTTCGCCGGGACAGATCTTCTTGAAGATTTGCTCGGCCTGCGGACAAAGTCATGCAATAACTTAGTGCCTGGGTGACCGAGCTGAAGTAGAGTTCTCGTGGTCGGAAGTAACATTTTCTTATTTCGCCAAATAATGCATGAATTTGACACAGAAAAAAAAACATGATGCATCATCTACCTACACTAATATTATAAAGAGGAAAAATTGACTGTTTGTACGTTTGTTGGCATTCAATAGGCTCCGAAACTACTGAACCGATTTGAAAAATTATTTCACCATTAAAATGCTACATTATCCCTGAGCAACATAGGCTACATAATTTTCCCGAAGTCCCGGGCGAAAAGTTGTTTTTTTTACAAATAGAAAGACGTAAATTATCTCAAGCGCGCATGCTAGTGCGGCAGGTGAACAATAACTAATAAACTGTTTCGAATAAGGATTACTCGATGACATAGCTAGCATACGCTCGAGGCATAATTTTGTCATATGTATCTCTTTCCGACTTCTAAACGTTTCGTTCAAACACCCCACGTAGTATCTCGGCTCACGTGAGATTGGACAGATACACTACATTGATAAAGTCAAATAAGCTTTATTTCATAGAACATACAGAATGTTTTTTAAAATAGGTCAAAATAGTGAATTACATTAGCATTTTTAACTTTGCGACTATTCGCAAGGTGCAGTCTTCCTCAGAGAACAATAGGCAAGAAACTCCGAGGGTCGCTCTTTTTAAGTCAATAGAATAGAATATAAAAATTGTTTATTTTATAGGACATTCAGGATGCCACTTAAAACAAGTCAAGATTACATGAAATATATACAAAATAATCACATGAATTTCCCTATTTTAAGTCTAAGAGATATGCATATTATGCATGTAATTGTTAAAGAAATAAAGTACATACAAGGAACACGATTTCGGTTAACACGTGGGCTTAACGATAGTGTTTAATTTGAAAGGTCAATATTTCATAAATCACCACAAATAGGGTGATGAACTGCTCCGTTATCAGTCAAAACGGCCGCGATATTTCGTGAACGCAATAGATAATTTTGGAAACTAACCTACTATCTACATAAACAATACTTCTTTTATCATTGACGCGTAAATACATTTATCAAATAAGTCTAAGCAACACGCACTATTTTACAAACAACAGAGGCCTTTTTGAGAAGCTATGAAAGTATTTAATACATGTATTTGTATAAAATCTTTAGTGTGAGCAAGTTCAATTCCTGAAGTTTCAATTCCCTTAAATGAACTTTGTATAGCTTGAAATTTGTGAAAAGGAGACGTAAATGAAAATTTCATTTCATCATTTTCATAGAAAAAGCAGAAAAAAACTGCATTTTAATTTTCATTTTCGTCTCTTTTTCACAAAACTAGATACAGGTCATTTGTAGGAATTGAAAATTCAGGTAAAGAACCGGCTCACACTATTTTATTCAAAATGCGTGTCTTAAATACTTTTCATAGCTTCTCAAAAAGGCCTCTGTCTATACTACTATTATAAAGAGGAGAGATTTGATTGTTTGTTTGTTTGTTTGTTTGTATTGAATAGGCTCCGAAACTACTGGACCGATTTGAAAAATTCTTTAGAATCCTACATTATCCGTGATGGACATAGGGTACATGATTTTCCCAAGCGGAAAGTTAGTTGTACATAAAATCGTGCACGTTGCTTAGACTTTTTTGCTGTGTGTAGATTAGGCATACAATTTTGGAGGATACAGAAAAATCAAAAAGTTACTGCTAGAAAATACAGCGGTTGCAAAAGGTAGAAAATATATTCAATGAGGTAGTCGAAATTTTGAATGGGCTGAAAAAATAATGATTGGGCTGCTAAAAATAATGACTTGGCGACAAATATTTTATCACCGGGTCACAAAACAAAATATTTCTGGGTTCTACGTATTAATAAACGGCATAAAGCAAGCAGAAAAAAAAAACATAATTTGCTAAAAATGGATCTCCGCTATCTTGGATAGCGTGTTATTCTTTTTATCCCGTTCCAGAAGCCCTAGAAAACGACTCAACTATATATTTTTTTATTAATATTAGCACGCGTCTTCTGAAATGGAGACGCATTTTAGCTTGGGCAAAATGCTTTCCGGCTGTCTGTCCAGCTGCCCTAGTATGAGCAATGAGACTTCCCTTTCATGACAGTTGATTACCAAGGAAAACATAACCTTAAATACAAGAACAGAAGTTTGCATTTCTTTTGCATTCGATTAACGCGATCGTGAATTGATAAAATGACACGTATGTCCAAAAGAAAACTTCTCTGAATCCACATATGGTATATTTTCCTTGTGTTGATTCAGAATTACATACCTCTCACGAGAAAGATGTCTCTGAAAGAGTACGAATGCGATGTAACATATCTACTTTTGCTCATAGTTTGTTTCTTCTTGATCTTAAAGTGTATAAATTGACAAAGTGACACGCATGAAAAATATTGACTTATGTTTTGTTGTTCTTGCTATCGATCGATGTATAAAATAAATTAAACTTATTTATTGCAGACTTCAAAAAAGGAGGAGGTTCTATGTTCGACTGTATGTATTTTTTTTTTTATGTTCACCGATTTCTACGCCATTTATGGACCGATTTTCAAAATTATTTTTTTGTTCGAAAGAGTATACTTCAGAGGTGGTCTCATATAAATTTTATCGAAAATGATTTTGCGCTTTTAAAAAAATCAACAAAAACAAAAAATACTACAAACCAGAATATCATCTAAATAAATGAGTGACATTTTCGTTTGTGGTTATCTGCTAATAGGCATTGTAGTCTGCAAAAAATGCTAGTTATCTACTTTGTGCGAACTGTTGTTCGGTTTGAAGTCTAACGTGGAAAATTATTTTGATCACATTTGTCTTCTATACCTACATATTATAAAGAGGAAAGATTTGATTGTTTGTTTGCATTGAATAGGCTCCGAAACTACTGGACCGATTTGAAAAATTCTTTCACCATTAGAAAGCTACATTATCCCTGATAAACATAGGCTACATAATTTTCCCGAATTCCCACGGGAACGAAGTCCCGGGCGGAATGCTAGTTTCTATCTTGTGTTTTAACTAACATCAAAACAATATAACAATCAATCAATCTATTTGTATAATACTCTAAATAGGGTGCTAAAAATAAATACAATGTTGAAGTATGCCTGCAAGAAGGCTATAGTGGAATGGCTGAAGGGTCTAACATACGAAGAGATCGAAAACCTTTTGAAACGAATGGAATAGTCTCCACACTTTCTCCTATAGGCGATAACTTTACATGTAGTTTTATTTCTATTTCTATATATTTATCTTACACATTCGTTAGTGGAAGTTGTCGTTGGCACAACTTCCGATCCTAAGATATCACATCGTAGGGCTAACGCACGCACACATACATATACACCGGCGCGCATACACACACACCCACACACATGCACGTACACACATACACATCTGCACACACTTTGATTTAAGTAAATTTAGATATACTTATTTTTGTTTTGTTTAAGAAATTTTGTTATTTAAACTGGGATTGTGCGAGGCACACCCAACACAAGCAAATTAATGCTTACTGGGCTGGCCTCAAGTGAAAATGTAAAAATTACTTCTAGAAATAAATAAATTTTCATTTTCATCAAAGTACTAACAGTCTCATTGCGTATGCTAGGGCTGCAGATGTCTGTGCGGCTGCTCTTATCTACAGGTCGCATTTCTAAACCGATTCTCGAGTAGATTCGATAATGCTTCCACGCTGGACTGGGAGTAAAAGAAAAACTTAGAATGTTCCAGCTGCCTACTCTTCCCAGGCATACTGTAAAAGTTAGTAAATGGGCCGCGAGGTTTTTGCTGTTGTGTGAGAAAGGCTGACAAGCTCTCATCACTTGGGTACATCATATTTTATCTAATAAAATAATATGTATGAAAAAAATAAATGAAAATATATTTATTTCTAAGAGTACTTATAACTAAATCTCATTTGAGGCCAGCCCATATTGAGTATTGAGTAAGCATTGGTTTGCTTGTGTTAGGTGTGCCTCGCTCAGTCCCAGTTAAGGTAACAAAAATTAACAAACAAAAAGATACCTACTAATTCTACTTAAAATACAAACTGTTTCTTTTGATATCCCATAACTAAAAGGCAAGGGCGTCGCCAGCCCGTGGCCCAGGTGGGGGCAAGTTAATATTACGAAGGATGAAAAAAATATGAATTGTAGGTACAGTCAAGAGCATGAAGTTTTACACTTGTAGCGTGAGTTTTTGCTTTTATGGCGAATTGACGATTGTAATAAGAACGGTTCCAATTTGGTTGCTTTGCAATTGGCTACATTTTTTTCACCTCTAGGGGGGGGGGGGGCAGCTGCCCTTCCCTGCTCCCCCTTGGCGACGCCCTGGCTAAAAGGTATCAATAACACCACGTATATGAATCAAATAGCATATACATTATTTTTCAATTATTAATAATTTCAAAGCACTCTTCTTTACCTTGACCTTGATATAAATTTTAAACAGTTAACCACAAACGGTTTGAGGGCCTCCACCACATGCTCTGCCTATGGGCCGCCCGTGTGTTTGTATCCAGCGCTGTGTGTGTGTTTGTAAGTACGTGCGTGTGCGTGTGTCTTTGTGTTTATGTGTATATCTAAATATACAAAAGGAGAAACTAACTGACTGACTGACATATCAACGCACAGCCTAAACGGTTAAACGTAGGCACTTGAAATTTGGAAGGGACGTAGCTTAGGTACCGTAGAGGTGCACTAAGAAAGGAATTCCAGAAATTCCCACGGGAACGGGAATTAGCGGGAAAATGCTTTTGTATGAAAAATCTAAACCGCTTAAGTTAGACGCTTGAAATTTGGCATGCAGGTACCTTAGTAAACTTAAAGCTTAGTTGCAACAGGATATCGCAAAATTCCCACGGGAACGGGAGTTAGCGGGAAAAAACTTTTGTATGTAAAAATCTAAATCACGTAAGATAGATGTGTACTCTGTACAAAAAAAATTAACACGCAAACGAAGTTGCGGGCATCAGATAGTTCGATATCTTCTTATCTTATCTTATATCTTATCTTATATAAAAGAAAGTCGTGTTTGTTACAACACTTATAACTCGAGAACGGCTGGACCGATTTCCATGGTTTTTGATTTGTTGTATTTCTCTCCGTCCCGAATAGCAGAATAACTATTAAAAACATTGGAAAATTGACGGGAAAATTCCCACGGGAACGAAGTCCCGGGCGAAAAGCTAGTAGAAAATAAAATAAAATACCTGTTCGACTGCGCGGTCGAAGTCGAGCCCCGCGTCGGGGCCGGAGCAGATGTGTATGTGGTCCGACGTACTCACTACAGGACTAGAGCAGTCCTTTACATTGTAGAACATCGACCACAGGCACTGGAATAAAGGGAACACGTTAGGCATTTCACAGCTTCTATGATACTCGTATAACCAAAGGGCTTAGAAGATTTTTGTATGAAGACTGGCATACCCTGTGGCCACTTACGAAACTTGCATCAATTGATAGGTAAGACCAATACAAACATAACTTGTTAGCATGACATATCCCTCAAGTGTCACGTTTTTGATATATTTAAAAATATGCCATACACTCAAAGGTCCACACTAAGGTTTTTCCTGTGTGTCGTGGGTCCCTTGGAACACACATAAAGACATACACAAACATCCATGACCCGAGAACAAACATCTGCTTTTTACACAAAAATTTACCCCGATTGGGAATCGAACCCAGGACCCGTCGATCAAAAGGCAGCGTCACTACCACTCGACCAAACAGGCCGTCACGATTTTGATAAAATGAATCTTAATAGTTTACTTTTTATCTGACTTTATTTATTTACTCATATGGCTTTGTAAAAAGGGCTATTACAAAATTTCTGATTATCTGTTAGACAAGCAACCATGGGAATAAATTGCTCAGCTCCAGAGCTATACAGATATTAAGTCAATTAAAATTAGAAGCAAAAAAATTTATATGATTGACTTAAAAAGAGCGACCCTCGTAGTTTCTTGCCTATTTTTCTCCTGAGGAAGACTGCACCTTTGCGAATAGGCGCCAAGTCAAAAATGCTAATGTGATTCACTATTTTGCTCAATGATTCACATTGATTTTGCTAATGTATTTTTATGACGTTTTCAAGAAACACTTTGTATGTTCTATGAAAATAAAGTATTTTTGATTTGATATGTAACAAAACCTAAACAGAAATTAATCACTATATTCTTAATATTTTTGTATAATAAACAGATATTTATATATTAAATAAATAGTAGGTATGCGAAAATCTTCACAGCCCTTTATGAATACGTTACCTTGGGTTTATCAGAGGCATCAGATTGTTCGCCGCCGCTCATGTCGAATATCTTCTCTACGTACGGCATTAGATCGCTCTCTGCGTCTTTGTCTTTGTTCGATATGAAATACACCACATCTGTAACAAAAGCACGAAAACACTGTTTAATTATTTAATAGTAAACATTGTAACATTTTTGAGGTACAAGAAAAATAAATTTTCTTTAGTTTGACCACAAACTTCCTTAAAAAAAGTTGTTAAAAATAATACTGAAACCCTGAACCCGGACCATCATTCTAAATGATCTTCCAGTGGAATTTTTCTTAGGAACTTTTTATAATATTTTTCGTGTTTTTAAATATTTTATGTTTTGAAATTAAATAACCTATTTTTATTGTTATACACTACATTTTCTAATAAAAAACAATGATAAAAGCGTAAAATACGAAATCCAGCAATTTACATGACATACTGACAACGGCGCGTGGGGCGCGGTTTTGCGGCAAATTGCGTAGTGCCAAAGTCCTAAACCTGTCGTTTCAGGGGAAAAAATAATTACTTGTAGTAGATTATAGTTATGGGTAGATTCCACCATTTAAGTATTCGCTAAGCTGTCCTTACACCCTGTAATTTACTTACACAGTCCCTTAGGACAGGAGCCGGTGCCGGGTCCGACCTCCAGCGCTGTGACGGCGCTGTCGCTGTCCGCGCGCGGCGGGAAGCGGACCAGCGACAGCGGCTCCTTCTCGCTGGGGAGTATGCTGCGGTTGCAGACTATAACGGCTTTCGAGATGTCGCGGCTTTCGACTGGTTCCGGGGAGATTAGCTCCTGAAATTAACGTGAAGTATTTTTCTATACTGTAATATTACAAAGAGGAAAGATTTCTTTGTTTGTTTGTTTGCATTGAATAGGCTCCGAAACTACTGGACCGATTTGAAAAATTATTTCACCATAGAAAGCTCTACATTATTCCCGATGGACATAGGCTACATAATTTTCCCGAATTCCCACGGGAACGAAGTCCCGGGCGGAATGCTAGTATTTAATTTTTTTAAATGTTGATTATGAATAATTTTTGGTAAAGGAAAATTTTCAGCAGGAATAGGATTTGACCCACGACCCCAGGATTAAATCTCCTCTAACTGAGCTATCGTGCTTTCAAGTCAAGCAACGGAATTTCTCATTCCCTTACTAGCACATTACTTCGTGCGTGTAGGTTAGCGCCATCTGTGTCTCGTACGGAGAACTACAGACTCATACAACTTCTTCGAAGAAATAAGCTGTGCTGTTTGTGTTCGTTTTTCTATTTGTCTGTATTCATATTTGTAATTTGTGATGTGTACAATAAATTGCCATTCTATTTTATTCTAAACTAGCTTTTTCCCGCGGCTTCGCTCGCGCAAAGAACTCTCAGTCACCCTATTTTTGACCCCTTAGGAGACGATTTTCGAAAAATCGCGAAACACGTGTCCGTTTATTTACTTATCTTGACGAAGTTTCTTAACGAAGTTTCGAGTCAAAATGACCAAAAAAATTGTTTTCTGCATACAAACTTTGAACCCCCATTTCACTCCTTAGGGGTTGAATATCGAAAAATCCTTTCTTAGTGCTTGCCTACGTCATAACCACGACATAACATAAAAAAATACATCTTTTTGCCGAATTTCAGTTTTCTAGGTCTAAGGGTTTGGGTTGGACGTTGATGAGTCAGTAAATCAGGACCTCCAATTTATATACAAGACAAGACAAGAAGAAGATAAAATAAACTGTTAAATATTGTGATTTTTAATCGACACAGAGAGAAAAAATATGAGACCTTTAACATACCTTGGGGCACTCATGTACTCCGATGACGAGGTGGTCACAGTTGAGGGTCTTGCTCTTGCTGGCGATGGAGACCCTCGTCCGGCCCTCGTCCACCGTCTGCGTCTGTACGGAGTCGATCGGACGGTTCAGGCAGTACACGCCGCCGAACACTGCGCATAGTCTGGAATATAACATACAGGGTATTTTTTATTATTTTTATTATGAGAAGCGGTGATAGCCCAATTGGTAATGAGCCAGACTTTTAATCGGAAGGTTGCGGGTTCAAATCCTGGTGCGGGCCTGTACCACTAAATTCGTCTTTTCGGATTTATGTATAGATTTCCAATTATCACTTGCTCAACGGTGAAGGAAAACATTTTGATCTCCCATACAAAATGCGCCATATGCTGATGAAGTTTGTATGGGAACTCAATTTTTTTTTTGTATTTTGACCTATCTATCTATCTAGATTGTTCAGTTTCATGGACTGATTAACCACCCGAGAGGTTGAAAGAGAGATACCTAAAGCCCTGTATATTCATAAGTGTGAACTCATTTTTAACTAAAACTATTGTTATTCACAGTCAACATCATTAGTTTCTGTGATGCAAGTGCATTTTAAAAGTCATTAAAGTATAAAAGAAAATATTCTATATTTCCTAAACTAACCGGTGTATTCAAAAAATTGTTTTTTTCAAATAGTTCTGCATATTAATGCGTTTTTAGAAATTCTTAGTCCTGAGACTGCCGCTTGATGCATAAAGCATAGACCAAGCTCCATATATTTTTGGCCATTCTCCTTTGTCTGATTACTTTTTAATTGTTTCTGGGATTTTATTGTATACTAGCTGACCCGACAGACGTTGTCCTGTCTTAAATTTTCTAATGTTCCGCTCAACTTTCTTAATTTTTTATTTCATAATTAACCTTAATTAATTTTTTCTTAATTTTTTCTTTCATATTTTTCGTTCTTAATTTAACCTTCTCCTGACAATAATAAACACAACAAAAAAAAGAATTAGCGAAATTGTTCCATCCGCTCACGCGTGATGCGATGACTAAGGGAAATAGAGATTCATTTTTATTTATATAGATATTTACCGCTGAGTAGTACGAAGGGACCAGATAGGAAGATAGTCTTACCTGCAGAAACATTGAGGAAGCTCTCCACTGCCATACATAGGCCACAGGAACGGCGTGTTCCCATACCGGCCGAGGCTCATCAAGAATTTCTTGCACTCCCGGACCCCTTCCAAACAGTTCATGGTGTTGTTGCCGCCAGCGATCGCGAACAACACGTAGTGGATGAGGTTTGGAGTCAGACCCTTGTGGGCGAGGTACTCTTTGAATGTTTTGTTGTTCCAATCTGAGGGATTAATAACACCAAAATTTAAAAAATTGTGTCATCCCCGAAATTCATCTACACTACACTAATTTAGGAAAGATTTTGTTTGTCTGCACTGAATAGGCTCTTAAATTACTTTTTTTTTAATTTATTATAAGATGGGTTAACTCTTGACCTCAATCTTGACCATAAAGGTCAAAGATGAGGTCGACGATGGAGCGAGTTAACCCAGAAAACGCCTATAAAGGCACTGGTACTCCCACGCACCGACGGAACACAGCAAGCTGTTTGGCGTCGGACTTCGGTAGGAGGGTGGTCGCGAACCAGACGGCCCTTTACAGAGCCTACCACACCGCATGAGACCATAGGACGACACCTCAGATTCAGACAAAAATGAAGTGGCGTTGCCTGGGATGGATCACTATGAGGCAGGTCTCATTTGTGTTTCCTTAGTCGCCTCTTACGACACCCACGGAAAGAGATGGGGTGGTGTTATTTTTAACCGATCACCACACGGCACAAAACTGGACCAATTTGAAAAATTCTTTCACCATCAGAATGCTACCTATCCCTGAGTAATAGGCTACATAATTTTTCCGAATTCCCATGGGATCAAAGTCCCAGGCGGAATGCTTGTCGCTTATAAATTTAAAATGGCTGAACCAATTTTGATTAAATATAGCTACGAATCATCTCGATTACGTCAGCTTTCAAACAAAAACAACCGTATGAAAACCGGTCCATCTTTTTAGGAGATACGAATCTGCATCGAATCACACTCGTCAAACTTATAACATACCTCTTTTTTGCCGGAGATTAAAAACTTTCATGAAATCTTTAAATTATTATATGATTGACTTTTTATACCTGGTTTAAAAAAAGCGACTCATAATGATTCTAATTATAAGTCGCTTTTTTAAAGCGGTGATGGTTCAGTTGCGGATGAGTCAGACTTGTAACCAGACGGGTTTAAATTCTGGCGCCTAAACCACTAAATTGGTCTTTTCGGGTTTATTTACGGATTTTTCATTAAATTATCACTAGCTCAGCAATGAAGGAAAATATCGTGACGAAACCCGCACGTCTAAGAAAATTATTTTTTGAAAGGCGCGCAGTCTACTAACCCTTATTAAGCCAACGTGGTGGACTATGGCCTAAATCCCCTTCGTGTTTTGAATGGAGGCCCGTGCCCCTCGATGGGGATGTATACGGGCTGATAAAATAAAAAGAGTCTAATATAATACCCAAATTACTTTGGATTTGAATGATTTTAGAGTTTCAGTTACTTAAACATCTATTTTATTATCCGACGGTTACTCGACATTCAGTCACGTATGTTAGTGACCTTCTATAATACAAGCATGTTTTAATATATCAAACTTACATTTCAAACCATATTACTACATTATAAGTGCCAAAGTTGAATGGAACCTGGCCGGTGGTAACGATGACTAATAAAAGCGTGGACTATTTTTTGTCAGCGGTAGTTTCGAGGTATTGACAAAAAAGTTAATAGGTATTATAATTGTATCTAATGTATGTAACAACTCTGAATGGCTCCACTTATAAAGGCTTTTAACAAAACTAGAATTTAGTCTATAAAGTTTATTTTTAATTATCCTGCTTACTGTAGTATTCCAAAGCTAATAAGCGTAGGTTTACCTGACTCCCTGATACTGATTTAGCTGTATCTTAGTGTTACCTGGAAGAAATGCCTCTAAGGCTAAGGAATAAGTTCGACTTTTTTTTATTTCAACTGAATTGAATTAAATTGTCCCTCACCTTTGAACTCATTATTCATCTCCTCCTCATTATAGCCCACGATGGAGGTCAGCATCTTCATGAGCTGTCGTTTCTCCACAATGCTGACGGCTTCCGTGGCAAAGACATCAGCTCGCGAGCACGGCACCGGCGCCAGTTTGTCGTCCATCCACGTCAGAACCCGTGTGACGCAGCGGAACTCAGCGTATCGAGCTATGTTCGATGATATCAGTAGCTCTACTAACGGCCCTCGGGAGTATAAGATCTAGAAACGATGGGTATTTTTAATCTATTAATTTATATACAGGAACATCTAAACCATATTTATACAACACTAGCTTTCCGCCCGCGGCTCCGCCCGCGTGGACTACAGGTTATATCGTGCCCAACTGTGGGATAAAATGTAGCCTATGTCCTTTCCCAGGCTCTAATCTATCTCTGTACCAAAATTCATCAAAATCGGTTCAGCGGTTTAGGCGTGAAAAGGTAACAGACAGACAGAGTTACTTTCGCATTTATAATATTAGTAGGGATTAATCCAATAAGTCTCTTACAAGTTAGTATCGACTATAAGAGATGTTTACATCGCTCTTTGGAATATAATTTTTAACAATACATAATGTTATCTATTTTTTAGTTTTCTTATTCTCGAATTAAGTGGTAAAACAAAAGTATAATATTATAAGTATAATAAAGTATAAAATTTACTTTTAGATTCATAAATTTTAAACTTATATTTTAGACATTTTAGAAGAACAAATTACGTTTAACCCTATACTTGGCACCGATTTTTAGGTGTGATTTTGGTTTTTTTGATATCATTTATTATTTTCTATGTAATTACGGAGCTCATAAAAAATATTTGAAAAAATCCTATATATATAGTTATTGTAATATAGCATGTCTCTTATTATGCACATTGCCAAGTGGTCTGATACAGACATGTGCGCTGCGCCGGCGCGCCGCCGCCGTCGACCAATCATCCTCCGCCGCCGCCACCGCCTTTTTGAGACGGCGTGGATGATTGGCGAGGTGGTGTCACGTCAATCGCCACTGGCGTATTATTTTAGTTCGTTTAGTCTACATTTGGCAGATTCTATTTTGACAAATTCCACGCAAGAGAAAGCAGATCTCTTCGCATCTCTTTTTGCGAGCAATTCTTTTCTGGACTCTGCCTCTCATCAGCCGCCGTCAATACCTCGCTGTGACTTCTCAATGCCGGAAGTCACGATACACTACAGAGTCTAGACGTAAATAAAGCTAGCGATCCATATGCATATGCTCTGCTCTGAGGTATTGTGGTCCTGAGTTGTCTCCTGTACTGACATTCTCCCTTAAGACTAAAACCGTACCCAAATCCTTGAAGCTTGCTAGCGTGCAACTAGTACCCAAAAAGGATAGTTTTGCCGACCCCTGCAATTATCCCCGAATTATCGCCACACCTCCATACTCTGCAAGGTTATGGAAAGGGTACTGAATAGCAAGCTGCTGACTTACCTAGAAGACAACGACTTACTCAGTGATCGAATATGGCTTTCGCCTGGGACGATCTGCATGAACTTATTCTGCCTGCCCTTTTCCAGACGTACTGCGGGGTATCACCCTTAGTTTATCGAGACCCCACGGATCCGCACTGAGCGCTTTTTATCATCTTTTATATTGCGCACTGCCAAGGAATGGAAGTCCCTGTCTGCGTCTAAATTTCCGAGCTCATATAACCCGGGCCTCTTTAAAGTTCGAGTGAATAGGTATTTTCTGGCTGAGCTTGCTTCAGCCATGATGATCATTGGAAGCAGCAACGGAGTAAAATTTGTCAAAAGAAGAATCTATCGAAATAAGAATCTTTCAAATGTCGACTAAACGTATGGAATGTTGTTTCATTTTGCAACAATGCCCATATTTGGTGATAAAAATTTAAGAGTACCCTCCCACGCCGGCGCGCCGCCGCCGCCGCCAAATTTTTGCCAGTTCAACGCCGCCGGCATTTTCTAGATCGGTGCACGTGTCTAGGCACCTCAACTATAAAACGTGAGTTGCTCTTGGTTGTTGATATAAATGATCGATTAAAATAATAAAATTCAATCTACAATTTTTATTTTATAATCCACGTGGACGAAGTCGAAGTCAAAAACTAGTACATAATGATTAATCTTTCTGTCGATAGTTATGAGAAAATCAAAGAAAAAAAAACTGGCAATCTGGCAATGTGTATCTAAATGCACACGGTAAATAGAAGGTCGATTTGCGAGTGAGTTGGCAATGTGCATTTGTAGACACATCAATAAATATACATATGTTACGATTGAAAATCATATGCATCACTACAAAATATTAGTAAATATCGAACACGTATATATTCAAGAATAATATAATACACACATACATAGGTTTTATATAATATAGAATAGGATAAAAATCGATTTTTACCCTGTGCTGCGTGGACGCCTGCGCACGTTCCACCATCTTGCGACCCACTGACAGCTTGTGTGGCCAAATAAAGTTGGTAGATTTTTTTGCAAATAAATAAAATATTTTCCTACAAAGTGTTGCCAAAAAAAACCCAAAAAAATTGCCCTTTATTCCGGTATATTTTTTTTAGAACTATGTGCATTTCAGTGCACATTACCAAGTATAGGGTTAAAATTTTAGAGGAGAATAATCTCCCATCCTATGCTTAGATGGCTGTAATAACTGAATTATTTATAAACTAGCCCGGGAATTTGGGAAAATTACATAGTGTGTTAATCCAGGCTGTCAGCTACCTCCAAACAATTTTTTTTCAAAATTGGTCCAGCCGTTTGAGCGTTAAAGAGTAACAAACATCCATACATCTATACAAACTTTCGCGTTTATAATATTAGTAAGGATTACGTGTTTTTTTAACTTGTAATAAAAATTTACCAAGAATAAATGTTTATGTCTAATTCCTACATCCTAATATCATGTGCTATCATGATTTGAAAAAAAACGAAGAAACAGAGCTTTCGAATGTTTACTTTTTCTCAAACTTATTATTGGCTAGTGTTACCTTAGGCGTCATGTCAATGTTGAACTTCCTATATTCAGCAGAAAAGTTGGCTTGACTCCAAACCTTCTTTGTGGGGTCATCTCCCTCTTCTTTATTTTCTTCTTCAGATTCTCTATAAAGGGAATTGACAAGTTATTAGAAAAAACTCTAATTCCATAATTTTTACCAGAAATATCTTCGTTTCTTCTTTGTTTCTAATGCTAATAAAAAACCACTTCTAACCGAAAGGTTGAGAGTTCAAATCCAGGTTCGGGCCTGTACCACTAAATTCACCTTTTCGTATTTATTGCTGTTGTGAAGGAAAACACAGCGATGGAAACCGCATGTCCAAGAAAATATTTTTAAAAAACCACGTATTTTTAAAACTTAATTTTCCGAAAGTGGGTTATAGCGTACCCGGTTGAAGGGGGTCTGTGCACCTTAGTGGGGGGTATGTGGGCTGATGATATATAATTCTAAACGATTTGAACGAAAAAGCTTCTAGGATTTTTTTATTGCAGACTGGGCTACCTTTTGCTGGCGCCATCACCTACTTTAATAGCTTACATCTCGGTAACGTGACGCTTTAGGAAGTTGTCTTCTAAAAAAGTTTTGTTTGAAATGATTTCAGCTATCAATTCACGACAATTTCCTAGCCGAAACAAAAAACTGGCAGGCAATGGATGAGTAGGCCAAAGTCTTCATGGTCCTTTACACATTTGATGTATTTACGTTCCATATTTTTCTGTGCATGTGTAGAGCCGAAAATACTTTCAAATATAAAGGCCTGTTGCGATATTTAAGACTTGGGTTTTAGTATCTATTATAGCGTAATAAATAACATATTACAACAGCAAACAATTACTTTTTTCGTAATTTAAACGTCCATGGCTGACAGTACTATAAGATATGAGTACTACTATTTTATTTAACCGACCTTGCCTTAGTGTGGGCCTTTGGCGTTGTTTATACACAAGTGACGTGGCGCGGCGATCAATGCAACGTAAAATGAATGTTAAAAGCTACGAAGCAAAGGTTCTTTTCGTCCGCCACTCCGCCTTCAGGCGGCAGATGTCTCTTCGTGCTTCTATTTTTGGCAAAAAAACCTTTTCCGCCGCGCCACATCGCTTGTTATACACAATGCCTTTGAGTGTGTGGCGTATACATATTTATTCATGCCGATTTTTAAGTAACACGAGTAAAACCGTTTAAAATATAAATTGAAGTACTTACTTCTCAATATACCACTTCTCAGTCATGTTGTAGACCTGATTCTGACGCTTAGGGTCTGTGGTGACCTCTTTGATAAACTTCTGGAGCCCGTCGAAGTTGTAAGAAGCCCACAGCCCGCCGTAGTGGTCACTGGAGTCCAGATGCAGCACATTTTTTCCTATCCTGCTGCAAGCTGCTGCCACAATCGACTCCACCATGCCTAGATTTAGTTTTCGTAGTGTTGTAATTCACTTTATTGTTTCGGCCGTAAAAAATAAAGAGCCAGGAGGTATTTAATGAGAAAGAACCCTACTTTTATAGAATTGTAAAAAATAAAGGACAATCTCCAAAGAGTAGCTCATAGACGGAAAATAGCCTGCCTGTGTTTTTATAAGATGTACTTAAGGAAATGCGCTCCGGAGCTGCATGAGCTCAGACGTCCAGACAAACAGGGGGGTACCACCCTAATCTTTTCGTGATCCCTCAGATATGCCTAATAAGCATTTTCTGGGTTAACTCGCTCCATCGTCGACCTCATCTATGACCTTGGTCAAGATTGAGGTCAAGAGTTAACCCATCTTATAATAAAAAATAATACTAAATATTACTGAGTGGTATTCTTCATATTTTATATTGCAAACTGCCAAGGAGTGGAATTCTCTGTCAGTGTTTCTGAGCTCATACAACCTAAATATCTTTCAAGTTCGAGTGAATAGGCTTCTTTTGGGTGAGCCGCTACATCCTTGACCACATGCGCTGAGCTACATTGTGGTCATGAGTGAACCCACTCAAAATAAAAATAAATTATAATCACAATCTTCTCATTTATTTTTTTATGACTAGCTCAACTTTTTGCTGGACATACTTATGAAGTAGAGCAGTTTAAAATTTTTTTAAATGAAATAAGTAATGGTTGAAGCATTGGGCAAAAATGTTTTTTTTTTTTATGTAACACATACGGCATACACATGATTATGAACACACATTCATTCTTTTGTCTTTGCCTTGCATGAAAAATCCTTGGTTCTTAGGGTCATAAATAGAATTCAATTTTGAGTGGCTCTATTCGCAACGTCGCATCGCGTTGCGGTCTGAACTGACCCTAAGAACCACGGATTTTTTATGCAAGGCAAAGACAAAAGAATGAAGGTGTGTTCATAATCATGTGTATGCCCTCTGAGGGGCCAAGTCGGGAAATGTTGTTTTGAGTTCCTAAACTTTCAGCAGGTCTTTTAAAAGAATTATAGGCGAAGGGATAAATTTGTAGGTGTTATAGGTAGGATGCTACAACTCACTGAATGTGGTCCCTCACACGAGCCATGTCAATCAATCAATCAAAATATCTTTATTCAAAATTAATACTTAAAGTACACTTTTCGAACATCATTTTTTAAACATTAATTATTGTTAGCTATTCCTATGGAGCTGGCCCAACACTCCAAGCAAGTTTATCATTTAAATAATCATCAAGCCTGTAGTAAGCCTTTTTTCATAAAGTGTTTTTTACATATGACTTAAACCTATTTTGAGAATATACTAGTAATTCTTGGGGAATTTTATTATAGTATCGCACGCAAAGCCCCATAAATGAAGTATTAATTTTTGATAACCTGGAATAGTGTGATACTAATTTATTTTTATTTCTAGTGTTATAACTATGCAGTTGACTATTTTTTTGAAATAATTGCAATAATTGACATGGCACTGTCATAATATTTATTGATTTAAAAATGTGGGGTGTCGTATTACTGGATCTGGGCAATATGAATGATTATGATGAATAGCAATATTTAGCATTTGTAGGGCTACATACGTAAATAACAGCTCTTGTTAATTAATAAACAGAAAGTATATCCAATGAGTTTGTGGACCCTCAGTTCGCACGGTCTCAAAATGTACTTTGATTTATACAAAATATTTCGTTAAGTTATATTTCTCAGGCATGTTTTACGATTTAGGACATATTTTGTAGATTCTGCTCTGTGAATATTAGAGCGTTTATTATCTGCCCTTAAAAAGCTTCATAAACTTTAATTAAATGTAGACAGTTATGAGCAGCCTTTAAAAAAACACATATTACAGAAAAATTGTAGGTAGTTATTTTGTAGTTTCACCTGATACAAAAAAAATGTAAATTATTTTCTCTTCATGGAAAAAAACCGATGTATTTATTTATCTGAACAAATATGCATTAGAGTAACCACACATTGACATATTTTACGTAAAGTGTTTGTGTAAGTAAAGAAACAAATCACATTTTACTGATACATTTACTGAATTAAAAAATTGTTAAATGCATTGTTTGAAGTTTGTATAACACCTACAAATTTATCCCTTCGCCTACAATTCTCTTAAAAGACCTGCTAAAAGTGTATGAACTCAAGACCACATTTCCCGACTTAGCCCCTCAGAGGGCATACACATTCATAATCTTCTATCTTATTAAAGTAAATTATTGAATATAATAGAAAAATCTTTATTTGGAAATATGATTTAACTCATTCCAAATACATTTTGACAAAATGTAAATTGAATAATTTAATTTTAAAGTAGAAAAAAAATTGAAAATGTATCTGAAAAATCATTCAGAATGACTGTCTGAATTCAGGTTTTCAGTTTTTGCTAAGCTATCCCTTACACCCGATACAAAGGTCTTAGTAAGTGTGAAAAAAGGCAGTGCAACTACCCTGGGTCACATGTATAGCTTCATCTGCTGCTGTGTGTAACTTTTGTATATGACGATTTTATTTACAAAAATGCAGAAAGTCTGTTTTTTGCTTCTTATAGAAAACATTTAATCAGATTATTGTAAAAGAATACAGTTAGTAATGGATTTCATGATTTCCTGAAAGGTCAGTGACCTGAAATAATTGAAGGTAAAGTAGGTGTATAAGAATTTGGATCTAGATTTTTCGGTAGATAACAATCGATATAACGCAATGTGTCGAGTTACGTAGACAACGACCGCAATGTTGGTCTGCAAATATTTAATTAATGAGTAACCAACTGAAACTGGGGCGTAGAGTTAAGTATACTTTTTCCGATGAATGCTCAGATAAACTCATCGAAACTTTCTCCGACCGAAATCCGTATTAGACTCGTAAATGGGACCGTATCTCGTGAGGAATGGTGATCAGACAATGAAAAAAAATAGATCGATAAGTATGCTGGTCCTTCGTCCATCACGCCCGGTGCCGTTTTATCAGAAAATTATGACTCACCCGTCCCAACCACGATGACCTGAAAGTCGGTTGGTAAATCGTCGTCCATTTTGCACCTTTATCGTTCACGAAAATCAGGAATAAGGAATAATAAAATTAGATTTTTTGGAGCAAAAAAATCACTTTCACCAAGTTTCTTTCAATTTGACGTTTTGTCTGACAGAACAGACGAGTACATAAATTGTCAAAATCAACTTATTCGGATACACGTCCAAAATCCATAGACAAAACTAAGTAGGTATTTGTAAAAAATTGGAAAAGCGGAACCGGAAGTGCGAAAAAATTGATAAAAACAACTTAAACAACTAATACACCCGGATATAAAAAACTAAATACACTTATTCATTATCAGCGACCAATAGTTTTAATTTACATGTAATTTAAGTTTTATCCTGCTCGCGAGAAGACTCATTTGAGGTAAACCAGAGGGCCATTAAGGTTGCCGCCTTCTGGTCTAACAAAATTTAGCTACTGCCGACACGACATAAGAAGTTTTATTATTTCTAGCGATAAATAACAACTTTCATGAACACAAATTCTAACATGGACTTGCCAGTTGAAAGAAGGTAAACAATTTTTACTTTTATCGGTTTCACAAATCATTAATGTCATAGCTATTATTAACTTTACTGAAATTTTTATGTGGTTGCAATGAAATAATAAACCAACCAATGTTTATTTGGTTAACCAACACTGATCACGAAAATGAAACCACACAGTCGAGTCGTGTTTTATATTTACATTTTTTTTACATACATTTCAACATTTTACAGACTACCTTGCTCTTTTTAATTCGAGCAACGAACATTACATTAAACTAACACATAAATCTAACTGTACGTAATAAAAACGAATTGTGAGTAGTTAATCTACCTGTGCCTGCGCGTGGCAATCATGGAACACCCGAACCAATAAAATTCTTGTGTCCGTCACATTTTAAAACTAACAAGATTACCTAGTGGCAGTCTGAAGCTTTTTGAAAGTGACAACGATCGATAGTAAGAAACATTTAGGCCGCTTCCAGCGTTCATTTATTGTTCAAAGGACGTATTGGTCTCATGTGCTCTTCGTTTAATTCAAAGGGTAGTTTAAATTAACAGAAGTATCTACTCATATTATACAAATTACACAATCTCAAATTGACTCTGCACAGACGACTACCTTAACAAGTTAATACCCTACCTATCTACATTTTACAAATACCATGTTGAGTCAGCAAACTCTTTTACAACCTCACTCACAGTGGGGTCGAAAGTTAGCCCAGTAGAATTGAATAATTTTGTAAATAGAGATGGCGATTGTCAGAAGTCAAAAATTTTTCGAAAACTATTCAACTTGCCTAGTAAGTAGTGCCTATAAAAGACTAATTCGGCAGATCTTTACATTGTCTAATAGGGTATGTACTTTTACAGAGAACACTAATTGGTGAGTAATATGCAAGTGAAAATGGGAATACGCTTTCGAAATTTTAAATGTTATTGTACTGAAGACCTGTTACTTGGCAAATTATCTGCAAAAGTATTCTTATCAGAATAGAGAGCTCATTTCAATTAATCAATTACAAACTTCTTAATAACTTACCATGGTCTGAACATTAACATCGCGAACATCAAATTAATAACAAAAACATTTATTTACACTTATCAATACGTATTAAAATATCGACAATTTCAAATAACCACATAAAATCTTTAGGAAAACAAGTCGTTGTTAAATATCTGTTGTCATTAACTGAAGAATCAATGCAATTTTACAGCGCACAACTAGTAAGGTTTAGAAATAAATGATATGTTAAATTGTATCAGGTCCGTGTGATATGTTCTAGGAAACAAGCAAAAAAAGCCGTAGTTAAAATAGTGAAAAGTCGATATTTTAATATATTAACTCACATCGTTTAACAGATGGCATATCGTGCCAGACTAGAACAATGTTTCACGTGAGTGAGAGACGTGGTCCATCCTCAGCAGCAGTGGCTGCGGTCGGCTGGCCAGCTCCGTACAGTCGGCAAGTGCCGCCGCCTCGCCACCACCGCTGTCGGTAGAGAACTGTTCCACTTCGTCGTCAGTAGAGTCATCATCGTCTTCGGCAAACACTGAGTCTGCGCCAACAGACGCTAGTTCGCACTCCACTGCATACGATGGTCCCACACTTCCCACTGAAGCCAACGGCGCAAGTCGTTCACTCGGACATGGTGAGAGACGGCGCTCCGCTAGCGCACAAACCACCGACGAGCCACGGCGCTCCAAATACGAACTTCCGGAGCTCGAACAGGTGGCCGAACTAAGCCGACGATCTCGTGGACCGCCAGATGCTCGTCTCTCAGCGAAGCGTAGTGCGGAACCCGGCAGTGAGTCGCCACGAAGCGTGGACAAACGCCGCGGTGGCGTTAATAAACTACCGTATCCTCCCCCGTACGACATGAATCTTGCAGTTCGAGGCCAAGGTGGTTCTTCGCCAATAGATGGCCGCGATCGCGCACGTTCAGATAACGCTTCCTCGAGAGCTGCAGTCAGTTGCCGCTCTTCTTCAAAGGCTTCTTCTTCGGCAACAACTGCTTCAGCCAATTCAACAATTTTTGGATCATTAAGAGCTTTCACGGATTTGCTACGACTCTTATAAACAATCAAAAAGACCATTAATGCGAAAAAGCCGCCGAGTGTTGCGGCTATTCGCACGCCGGTCATGACGTCATACGTGTTGTAGAACTCGATGCGCACTCGATCGCGATCTGCCTGTGCGGGATCGGTTGCATTCTCTGCAGCGCCCAACTGTCCGCCACCCCAGCCATCTCGGTGATCCATCGCGCGGTCAAGTGTTCATCGCCTGCGAATAATATTAATAATGCTTGAGAGAGAGATAGGTACTGTCACGGTTATCAGGAGTTAAATAACAAGGACTTAGATACAGTAAAAGCTTTTAAGATAAGCCTAGTTCCAGTTTTTCGTTTAAAGTTATGGGAAAACAGCACATTTTTTTACAAGCTCATATGTATATATCCCCAGCTCGGGCCTCCTTTCTTAACACGAAGGGTATTTAGGCCATAGTCCACCACGCTGGCCCAATGCAGGTTGGTGGACCGCTCGTCTTTCGAAAATGAATTTTCTTGGATGGGCCAGTTTCTTCACGATGTTTTCCTTCACCGTTGAGCAAGTGATAATTAGAAATCCGTACATAAATCCGAAATGACGAATTTAGTAGTACAGGCCCGCACCAGGCTTGGAACCCGCAACCTCCCTATTACAAGTCTGGCTCATTACCAACTGGGCTATCACCGCACCTTTTATAAATAGTAAAAAATATACACATAAAATATAAAAGTGAACTAAAACTAGAAACTAACTAACGCGCAGCTTAAGGAAAAGACCTCGTTAGAAAACCGAACAACAATGTTGTCGCTAGGCGATTTCCGTTTAGCCACTGCACCGGTACGGCAGCACCGCCTCACCGGCGACGTATCTATCTGGGCCACAGCGGACATAATATTTTTCACGATTACATAGTATACTTTATTGCGCTTCAACATTATATATCGCCAATCTTTTCATGTTTTTAAAATTGAACTTGTAAACACCAACAGAAAGCAGAAGCCAAGCTAGAGTAGTCACTAGACTTTTCGATAACAATTTTGATGGGAAGAATTTAGATTGGAGCCTATAATGCCTTTGATAAAGAGTGTTGCTAAATTTTTCAAACAATTAATTGTGCCTCGTATATTTATCTCCAAAATAAGACCTTATTCACTTAAATACAAACCATGAATAGGGATGTTGACAGTGTTTGATTTTATGAGTTATTGTATGTGAAACAAAAAATAGTGCTAGAAATATATTAATAGCTATCCGAAAACAGCATTAAAATTGGTTTATAAACGAACAAGGTATTAGCATTTATATTATCGTAAGGACTAGATGTCTCGTTTTGTGGAGAGAGCTAGCTATCTCGTTTTTACCTACGCAAACAAATGGCAGTGACCTCACATGTATGCATCTCTTTTTCGTTGTTTGACAGTTTCCCCCTCTATTGAAATTTAACAGCTTGTAACTTTTTTATTTCTCAATAGTTTTCAAAAATTGTTTCGGTTTTGGGTTTTGGATTCGGTTCATTTTTAAGATAAACAATATAAAAAAATTAGTCGACATCCCTATTGTTTAAATAACTAGCTTTCTGCCCGTGATTTCGCTGTTGTGAAAAATAAGCCTACGTTTTAGTTAAGTACAGTGATTAGGGACCTTTTCGGCCTTGTGTCCTTTTTCTAAATTCTAATTCTAATGTTCTTGTTTGGTTTACAATGTCAGCTTGCTATTGTATTCCTGGAGTTTTCCCTTAATTAAACCCATAATTACCAGCGTATTAAGCTATCCTTCGGTAATAGTGACTGATCTAAGGATCTACCAAAAGTCCAAATTCGTTGAGTCTAAGGTCCATATAACGCGACTCAGACTCTGATCTATACTTAAGTAGCAGTCGTTTTAGTCATTTCGATTGTGAGTGAAAAAGACAATAAATACTTAAGTATAGATCAAGACTTAGGCTCGTATTACAGAAAGAAACTCAAGTCTTTATCTATACTTAAGTATTGATTGCCTCTTTCGCTCACTATAAAAATAACAAAGACGACTGCTACTCAAGTATAGATAAGAGTTTGAGTCGCGTTCTGTAATACGGACCTAAGTCTCCTTCTGTAATACGGGTCTAAATCGTTGAGGCGTGAAAGCAGCACAAACGAACCTCACAAACATTCTTTATTATTTAATTTATGGGATTAGTGTTTTTTTATTTATTATAAGATGGGTCAACTCTTGACCTCAATCTTGACCATAAAGGTCAAAGATGAGGTCGACGATGGAGCGAGTTAACCCAGAAAATGCCTATAAAGGCACTGGTACTCTCACGCACCGACGGGACACAGTGTGACAGTGAAGATGATTTATTTACTAATATTTGAATTGTAAAACCTACATTTTCCATTCCCTTCTCCAAACATTGAGACACATTTATAAACATTGCAAAGCATTCTTTCAACTCAATCATTAAAGTGTTCCGCGAAAAAACAAGCTGCATTCTTTGAAAACAGACTTTATTTAGGACAAGTGTTTCTCAGAATATATATGTGAAACAGTATAGTGGGGACTAAGCTTATACAAGAAAATATTGCAAGGATCCCATGAATCAGGCGTAGGGCGCAGCATAACGCTGTTTAATCGTGTAAAAGGAAATTGTTTTGGCTGACTTCGTGACTGTATTAAGTGTTGTCGTTAGCATATTTTATCACAATGTTAATGCGATGTCTTAATCGAGTATTTTTAGGATTGCGTTAAGAAATCGTAAAACAAAATTTTGATGTTCAAAGGGATAGGTACTTAAACGTAAAGTTTCGCAGACGGTACCCTATAACTATAACTGATATTTGTATACTTGTAAAGTGGAGCGATGATCTCGCAAAAGGCTAGGGACAGTTTTAAAATATCTACACGTCCAGCACTAGGTATAGCTATAGCCACCCAATAGATAGATACTATTCCATTGAGCTAACGCGTCGTTTTAAATCTTTGCGCGCTTCTTGAACACCCGTGTGTCCGAGATTTGTATCGCACGCACCGTAAAGAAACGCGGGACGGGTAAATTAAGTTTTTGTGTTACGTGGATTAAAAACTTAAACCATAACTAAAAGGTCCTAGGTACACGTGGGTATATTTACAGTTAATTATGATGTACTGAGATAGTAATCGATTGTTGTTCATTTTCGTCCTCCATACATTGGACTAAATATAGACACGCAGGTGGAACACGCAGTATTTTATGAAGGAATGGCCGACTCATATAATTAGCTGTACTGCTTGTATACTGCTTGTTGCGTTGCATCGGCGCTTACGGGTGTGGACGACACGAAAACAAAGGAACTACTCAGTCGATCGCTCTCAGACAATCAACTGAAAATGCACTCAGCAGACTAGGTAGTTAGGTAATAACTAACTATAGCGGTAGTAAAACGATTTGTTTTGCCGTACCTAATTAAAAAAGTGACTAGAGACTGACATAAAATCATAGTAATGACTCTAATAACCCTAATATGAATGATGTTACGTAAACAATAAAATGAAAATATGAAACTTTTTTTTTGGTTTCATATTTTTTATCAGTAGTAGGTACTATTGCGCTACTCTCGGTTGCCTGGAACAGATCGCTGTTTAGCGATAAGGCCTTGCACACTTTTGGTTGTAAGTTTGTGAGTTTGTACCTATTGTTCAATGTGGAAACACAAAAAAGTGTTTTGTCTTTTCTTTTTATTATTTATCCATGCCAACTGGCATGGACGAATTTTTTTTCGAGAAGTTTCCCCAAATGCGTTTATTCAGTTTCGCTAACTAATTTTATATATTATTAATTACTGAGTTTCATAGACGCAAACAAAAAAAACAATATTAATATTATAGTTTGATTTTTCGTTAAAATTATGGGGAAGTTCCATTTTAACAATTCATTTTGATATTAGCCAAGTTATACAACACGAAACTTTTTGAGCCATTTTTGACCCCCCAAAACTAAAAATGTATTTAACATGAGACTATTACTTAAGTATTTACCAAATGTCAAATTTCAATTAAAAAAAAAAAAACATATATACCAATTCCTGAGATAATTACTTAATTATTACTGAAAACTGCTATTTTTTCCCTCACTGACTCATCTATCAAACTTATGCTACTTTCAGGTGGCTCGGGAAGTTGAAAATTGGTGTAGCAATCTTTTATTAGCAAAGTCGTTAACCAAGCAATTAATGTATAATACCTTATTAATATATCATTCATTTACATATAGAAAATGACTCTCATATTATCAGTAAGTATTTGTTTATTTGTAGTTAGTTAAGTAGAATTTTATTACATGTGTATAGAGAACCCTAAAAAAACTTTTACACATCCATGTTGTAGGTAAGAACAGCATTCATTTGAAGGTTCAAATTAATTTGATTTATTTTTAATTAAAAAACAACTTAAGTATATAATTATTTATAAACATATTAAGCCTAATTGTTTGTTTTTTTTCTAGATCTTATCATTCCTTTTTTTATGATACTTTTATAATCATTCATAAAAGTTTATTTAGTTCCATTTTTAACTATACTTACCATGTTTATTGTTAACATTAAAATTTTATAGAATATCATTGAACAATTTTTTTTCACTACCAGATAGGTACCTACCTACAAAAGAAAATAAAGCCTTTTATCTTAGTCTTTCAACCAGTTGTAGAAATTACCTTTAAAGTTAATACCACTTTACATATCGCTCTCCATACCACTTTACATATGTGACAGTATCACTCTCCGTCTTGTTGATATAAATAAGGATGGCATTACATTTAAAGAAGCTTAACTTTGATTAATGTTTCTGCAATTTAGTGTTTACCAGTTACCAGACAAAGTTAAGTAGAGAAATATTTTCCTAGGTATCTGTAGGTATTCATGGTGGGTGTGGTGAAATAAGCAAGACTGTATTGTATACCTATGTTACAATAAGGTATAATTTTTTGTTATTCAGATATTCTTAGTTGAACAAAGTATCTACCTACATACTGATTTCGTTTTTATTATTAGGAAAATAATACTTGCAGTAAGAAGATTTAGTTTTTAGTCTTAATATGGTAAATCTTGAGTAGGTAATATAGTATTAATAGATTTGGGGCATTTAAACAAAAATAAATTAGGTAATAAGGAGTGTCATAATTCATAATACAAACCAGTTGAAGAGCATGATCCGTAGCCCGTTGAAATTGACGAATAATATGTCCGACGACAATTTAATATGCACATGTCCTTGGTAATATGTAGTAAAAAAACAGACACCCAGTCATCGAAAACAGCCACTGCAACAATCACATCGTGCACTAGATGCCTAGCTGGATAGTACTTTTCATCATAAATTAATCGCACTAGCGATCTACAAACAAAATTACATTCCACATTTTCCAATACATTATTTAGAATTTTCTTTGTTATAATTAACACAGTGCGTTTCTATAAATTGATTTCATTTGACTAAAAATGTAATTAAAACACTTTGCCTGAGCCAATTTCACCCCAACCAACCAATGACAGTGACAAAATTTACGAAATTTCACTGAAAAATTTGTAGATTTTCACGATTTTCATGAAGAGATGCGTTCAAAATTACTTATTGTCTATGGTTTGTTGAGTTTTCCAGAGTTTTCATTTTCTTTTGGAGGGAATAGGACTTGAGGCGTGTATCCGAATTTTCTTAAACATATATTTCCAATATATTTCATAACAGAAAACTATCGCCCTCAAAAACATTTTTATTCATAAACTATTTTATATAGAGATACTGACGTATATTTTATTCATGTTTTGTTCACATTACTAAATTTTAATATTTTCTCAGTCGATTTGAAGTAGGTAACTATTTATTCATTCATTCATCAGAAAACTTTTCCAAATGTCAAACTCAGCTGTTTTGGTTTTGGCGCGACGCGGAGTAGGGAAAGCATCAAGGACCGTGAAGATACCTCTAGTTCTGATAGGAAAATGTCTGAAGAGTGGCAGGCGTACGTTCAAGATCCACGTACCATCTGCAAGTACGGTGTTAAATGTTATCAGAAGAATCCGGAGCATCACAAGACTTATAAACATCCGCCTGTAAACAAGAGGAAAGGTGACCATAATTCGCCTGCCAATAAACGATACAAGCCTTCTCCGAGAGACTCTGGCGCTCATAGACATAGTAAAGATGCTAGTCCAAAGAAAAAACTTGATCCAGGCACAGAAATAGAAGACTCAAAAACAGATGACCAAGATAACCTCAAAAAATTAAGTGAAACAGACTCGGAAGAAACTTTGGCCTCTACAACAGTTACGAAGAAAAATGACGAAGAACCTGCCAAAATAAAGCTACCGAAAACCATCACTTACCACAGCAAAGATGATCCCACATTGTTCAAACAGTTGTTTTTAGTGGACATGCCAAAAGATTTTAATGATTTCTACAACTGTTTGGATGGAGAAAAAGATTTTGAAAAAGTTCTATCTAGTGTAAATCTACAGCTCATTGGACCATTTGACTTACTACTGGGAAGGCTGCCGGTGTTGGAGCAGGAAGATCTCTATCTGATTCATTGGAGGTTTTTCTATGACCCTCCTGAATTTCAGGTGAACAAATTAATCACGTTTTATCAATGTATTGACATTCAGAGGTCAAGAAGCCAATTGGAGATAATGACTGCCAAAAATCACATATCGCATAGGTTTTAAAAACAAGAAAAATATGAAAAATTTCATTATGGACTTAGGGACAGTAAAAGTGTTTTCTACACTCTTGCTTTTGCACGGCAAATTAGACCATCACAATATATACATAGCAGTTATACAGGGGTTTATGACTTCACATAATCTCAGCCCTTTGCAATTCAATTAATAAAAATTTTGCCAATTTTTACACTCATCTTTACAAGTGGAACATGATAATAAGTTATAGTTATAAGACCATTATTTTGCTATTTTCTAGCAAATCTTAAAATATAAAAATTTATGGTCCCGACTTAAACACTGATTCATCAACATCCAGCCCAAACCCTAGGACCTAGAAAGCTGAAAGGCACAAGGCTTCTTTTATAACGTAAGCAAAGGATAAGGAAGAATTTTATGATATTCCTACAGGAATGAAGTCCCAGGCATCCACTAGCAAATTATTTTTTAATCCACAAAAAAATTCTCTTACAGGCCATTTTAAAGAGAAAAGGCAAGAGTGAATACCACATTGGTTACTTCAGAGACGAGCCAGATGCAGTCCCAGTGTTTCTAGCCAGCGCTGACAGTGCTAAGGGCTGTCACATCACTCCTATAGCAGAAAACATTTTTGCTACTGTGTAGTAAGTCTTTTTTGGAAAGGTTTCAATCCATACGAATACCATACATACTGCACATAAAGATTACCTTACTTTAATCAATTGACTTTATATATATATATATAAAAAATAAGGATGTGGTTCGGCTCACTAATCAACATTCCTCAAGGCATGTTATATTAGGTGGGAACCTATGTAATTGCTGCTATCTATACAAAACTTTTGGAAAATTATTTTTCATACAACATTTTTTGAATAGTTTTTGGAGATGAGAAATCCAAATGTAACAAAATTTTGTGGGAAGGTTGGGTCAACATTCAGCTAATACTTGCCAGATTGAGTTAAATGTCATCTGTAAAAAAATTACAGCGAAAATATGCACTGTAATGAAAATCCAGTTGAATGAGCTAAATTTGAGCCTGATCTTCTAAATATATAAAAGGAGAAACTGACTGACTGACTGACATATCAATGCACAGCCTAAACGGCTAAACGTAGGCACTTGAAATTTGGAAGGGATGTAGCTTAGGTACCGTAGAGGTGCTAAGAAAGGAATTCCCGAAATTCCCACGAGAACGGGAATTAGCGGGAAAATCCTTTTGTATGAAAAATCTAAACCACTTAAGTTAGACGCTTGAAATTTGGCATGCAGGTACCTTAGTAAACTTAAAGCTTAGTTGCAACAGGATATTGCAAAATTCCCACGGGAACGGGAGTTAGCGGGAAAAAACTTTTGTATGTAAAAATCTATATCACGTAAGATAGATGTTTTCAATCTGTGTACTCTGTACAAAAAAAAACACGCAAACGAAGTTGCCGGCATCAGCTAGTCATCAGTTAAAAACACAAAGCATAAATGTTAACTTGTACACAAAATCTTGATGATATAACCAAGTATTAAAATCAATAAAGCTGTTGAATTGTATAAAGTAGAAGGAAAATTAGAACTGAGAAAAAAACAGCAATTTCATAAATGGGGACTTAATGTAATACAACTAATACAAATATTTATGTAATTGCCTCAATGCCATAGGTAGATTTTTTTTTATTGTAAGAGTTGAATAATAAGAAATTAGGACTATGGACTAGGAAGAAGGAATAATTTACATGGATTCCTTGGGAAAAGTAGTTTCATGGGAAATAAAATCCTATTTTTGTTAATTAATTTTAAAAAGTTGAAATAATTTAAACACAATAAGCAAAACCTTGTATACAAAAAACAAGTCAAGTAATTTATGGTCTTGCCAAGGCCTTTCAAGTACTTACTATCATTTATTCTTTGCCAATGCTAATAGTCTGAAATAATTTGTTCACCAGCATATACTTACAAAACGAGAAGAACTCTTCACCATTCCTTGCATTGCCGTGTCAGAAGCTGATGGAGAAGGTGAAAAAATGGGCAGAAGATCACAAATACCCCCTTGAAGAATACAACATGAAGAAGAGACTAGCTCAGACTGTTACCAAGACGTTCCATGGGGCTGGAATTGTAGTGCCTTATAACAAGAAGACTGAATTGGGATATAGAAAGCTAGTGGAAACTGATGGTAACGTATGCTTTTAAAATTATAGGTGCCTATTTTGGTTTTTTTTGACTCTTGATATTAGTCGCCAACCAACTTTATTATTTTTCACATTACTTATTGCTCTATTCAATAGTAAAACAATTATTGTTTGAAAGTAACTTAGTATCCATGGGAAAATTCAAAATTCAAAATTCTTTATTGTATCGTGAGTTTTTTTTAAGGTGTTACAATATTAAAGCACATACATGAACCCCGTTGGGGCACTACAACAATGTTTTTCTTATATGTATAATAACATCCATCTTATACCTACACATACTTAAAACTAAAATAAGATCAGTTTATGGTAAGTACTGACATATATTATTTATTATTTTAGGCTAATGAACACTTAGTTCGCAAAATAGAAGTATCCATGGTATGATTGTTTGTGTATATGATCATGGGATATGTGTATGTATCTGTATGAGTGCGTGTGTGTATTTGTGTGAGTGTATGCGAGTGGCTAAGTTTGTTTCTATTTGTCTTCATAAAACTCAGTAAGTGAGTAATAGCATTTCTCAGTGAGGAACTTTTTTAAATTATTTTTAAAAACATTGAATTTTTGTTCTTCTTTTAGATAGGTAGGTATCTTATTGTAGATTTTTATCGACATGGCGTATGGTCCGGAACTATGAATTTTTAGATTTGAATTAGGGAGGGCTAGTTTATCTTTATTCCGAAGATTCAGCAATGTGGTGTAGTGGTCTTTGGCTTGTGTAAATAGATTGATATGTTTATATACAAATTTGCAGATTTCAAAAATATATATGGATGTTAGGGTTAAAATTTGAAATTTTTTAAAGTAGGGTCTGCAGCTCTCCATTGAGAAAATATTGAAAATAATTCTGATGCATTTCTTTTGCAATACAAATGTGCTATGGGCATCTGTACTGTTTCCCCATAAAACTGTACCATACTGGATCCAAGCATGAGCATACGCATAATATGCCGACAAAGCTGTTTTGACATCTGTGCATTTCTTTAGTTCAAATAGTGCATAAGTGAATCTACTGAGTTTACTGTTAACTTTTTGTATGTGTGATTTCCAATTGATGTTAGTATCTATATTAAGTCCGAGTAACGAGAATTTATCTACACATTCTAATTGAGTATTATTACGTGTGAATTTTACTGTTATAGGGGCTTTCTGATAGGGTCTAAATTGCATGAGCTTGGTTTTTGTCAGATTTATTTCAAGATTATGGTCATGAAGCCACGAGTCTATGTCTGTCAGGAGACTATTTAGATATGTATTGACTTCTGCAGGATTATTACAAGGAAATACAACCGATATATCGTCAGCAAAAAGAATGGATGTTGATTTGATGATTGAAGGCAGGTCGTTTATGTATATTAAAAATAAAATACATCCGAGAACAGAGCCTTGTGGAATGGATTTGGTGACTAGAGACGTCTGTGATTTAAAAGTTGTTAAATTTCCTGAATGACTGTTATAGTTTTCTAATTCTACATATTGGGTACGATTTGTAAGGTAGGAAGCAAACCACTTATGTGCAATGCCTCTCACACCTATCCCATAGAGTTTATCTAGAAGTATTTTATAAGAGACTCGATCGTATGCCTTGCTCATGTCCAGAAATATACCTATTGCATACTGTTTATTATTGATGATGTTAAGTGATTGTTGGATGTATTTATAGACTGCTAGTGTTGTAGATCTGTTTTTTCTAAACCCATTTTGGCTTTCATTTAAAATATGAAATTTCTCACAATATGAGTATAGACGGGTAGACACAGCTGTCTCCAGTATCTTTGAGAAAGTCGGCAAGAGTGCTATGGGGCGGTAATTATTGCAATCTGTTTGATCTCCTTTTTTGTACACTGGTTTTATAACAGATGTTTTCAAAATATCGGGAACAATTGTGCTATAGTACTGTGAAACGTTTTATAATTTTCATGATTGGTTTATAATGTATGTCAAAGGCAGCACAAATTCATCAACACATTTTTTTACCAGAAATGGGGGAATCTCATCAAACCCGAAGCCTCTTTTATTTTTTAGGTTTCGAATAATATAATGTACTTCTGTGGGGTCCACTGGGCGCATGTAAATAGAGTTTTGTGCCGGCGACACGACAGGCCGGCCGGATGGAGCAGTGCCACCATTATCATCAGTACATCCAACTGTTAAAAAGAATTCGTTAAATTTATTTGCAACCACGATAGGATTTTCTGTAATGCTGTTAGAATAATCTATTTTCAATTTTATGTTCTGTTTTGTTTTACAGCTTAATTTGTTAGTTTTTTCTTTAATAATTTGCCACATTGTTCTTATTATATTATCAGAATTTTGAACTTTCTTAATAAAATTAATTTTCTTTAATCTTGCTACCGACTTTTTAAGTACTTTTTCATATTTTTTGTAATGGTTCTTTAAAGTAGGATCATTTAGTTGTGAAGTTATTATTTTTAATTGTCTTTTATGTTTACATGATATTTTCAAACCTTTTGTTAGCCAGGATTTGCTGTTTTTTTTATTTATTTTTATTTTAGTTTTTGGAATACATTTATTCAATAATTGTGCTATAGTACTGTGAAACTTTTTATAATTTTCATGAATGTTTTGTGTGGTAGAAAAAATTGAGTTCCAATTTAATCTACCAAGTTCAGTTTTAAAATATTCAATATTTCTATCATTAAACATTCTTTTTTCTGTGTTCCAGTTCGTTTGTTTATTAATTTTTTTACAGGATTTCAATTCGACTTGAACACTCTTATGATCAGAAAGACCATAATCTATTACAGAAATATTGGTTTTAGTGCTTTGCATATTTGTAAAAATCAAGTCAATGCAAGTGGCAGACGTTGCTGTCACTCTAGTCGGTTCCTGAACATATTGAACAAAGTTGTAGCTTCTGAATAAATCCAATAATCTGATAGTTAAATTTTCGCCTTTTTCTAAAACATCAACATTTAAGTCTCCACCTATTATGATATCTTTTTTACTATCTTTAACATTCAAAAGTTGAAGTAGTCCATTTAAAGAATCAAAGAAAACCTCTGCACTTCTATTTTTTTTAGGCCAATATAAAACGACTAAAACTAAGTTAAGATCACATAGTTCTATTGCACTAGCCTCAAATATAAACTCCACGCTTAGATTAATTATATCTTGTCTGTTCTTATAATTAATAATGTCTTTATGTAACATAATACACGTTCCTCCGGCTTCATAGCTTTTGCGGCAGAATGATGAGGCGCAGTTGTAACCATCTAGGAATAATAAATCTATAGCATTTTCTTCAATCCAAGTTTCTGTAATACATATGACACTAACATTTTCTTCATCTTCTAAGGCTGATTGTAATAGGTGACGTTTATTTCTTATACTGCATATATTTTGAAACATGATCTTAACGGTATTTACGAAAGTTATGTCCTGGAGGACGGGGTCTTAAGTTGGTTTTTGCTGCTTGTGCATAAGTATTCGTATTGGCATTATTTCCAGGGTTATTGTTATTTGGAGGTGATGGTTCGTTTTGTTCGCTTTTCGTAGTAATTGCTTTAGCTTTTTGTTTCTCTTCTTTTCTTTGAGGTAATTTGTTTTCTTGATTATTGTTTTCACAATTAACAGACTGATTCAAGCTACTTTTTGGTGGATAGGAATGCTGCGAAAGAGGTTGCATTGTGGGGAAATCTGCCTTCGAACAATTGGGGTCAGATGAGTGGGTTGGTGAGGGATGTTGAGTACCAGGGTTGAATTCTCTTCCATCTACTATGAGCTTATTGTTGACTATGTTAGCACGATGTCCATTTCTACGTGCTTCAATAAGAATTTGAACAAGTTGTTTTCTTAATTGCAGTGACTCTGATCCAAGAACCTCTGAAACCGCTAAACCTGTGTCCTTAAAGAATCGTCGGTTTCGTAAGATTTGTTTAGTGAGGTTCTTACTCAGCAGTTCAATTACAAGTGGCCTACGGTGACCTGACTTACCTAGTCTCTTTAGGTCTTCTACATATCCTGTCAAGTTGATATTAAGGATTTCTTGAAAAAGATGAATAACTCTTTCTTGTAGCTCGTAATCTGTCTCCCACTTAATGTCGTCTAGACCATACAAAACAAATTTCTTGTCATTGTTTTCAATTTTAGTTTTAAGTGTTTCATAGCTTGAGCATTGACAGGATTCAGAAACCTGCATTGTTTGAATTTTCAAGTGTAAGTTTTTATTTTCTGTATGGAGTTGTACTATTTCTCTATTCATTTCTTCCATTTCTTGTTTCAAAATTTCTTGTTCTGAGCGTAATTTGGTTGTAGTTTGTATTAGCTCCTGTTTCAGCTGCGAAATAGCGTTTGTAGTAATCGCAAGGATTGATGTTTTTATTTCTGCAAATTTTCGGTCTAACAGAGCCTCTATTTGATCAAGCGTCACTGTGCTGCTACTCGTATTGAATTTTTCATTTGGGATGGTATCTCCAAGTGTACTTAAATCTTCTTCAGATAAAGAGATATTATTAATCTCGGGTTGTAAGATCTGTGTAGGACGAATATGTGAGTTACTATTGTCTTTTTTAGGCATTTTGGAGCGACAGAATTGACATTTCCATGTATCTTTGTGTATTTTGCTCATCGTATTTATAAACCTTTGAATGGAGACATTCGCACAATCTAAATCATAATTTTCCTTGCACAGCGAGCATATCAAAAAGTATCTATCTGGTATTATTTGCAAACATCCTGCACAATTAGTTACGCAACTTGGTGCCATCTTGCGGAATTTTAATGGTACTTATCGATTAAGTTTATGATTGCTCTACATCTGTGAGTTAGGCGAACGTTCTAGTTCTGTAGGCCTTTGTGAGATGGCGCTTTGGCAAAAGCTCGTCTACCCGACGCGAGATGTCGCTAAAACTTGGCAAAATATTTTCTAACGGTAAAAAATAATAAAAAATTTGAAATTATATGCACTTTTCCATATAAGAAACGGGATTAACTGGCACATACATTGAAACAAAGATCGATACTATCTTGTACACTAACTGTTATGTGAATAAAGTTCTGTTGTGTAGTATTATTTACGAATTTCACTGTTCATTTTTGACACCGTTTTTTCAGAGAAATAACCAGCAAAAAACTTCACCAACATTATCACTTCTTAATTGTCACTTAAATATCACTTTACTAAAGTTATGTGGTCCGGGATTTAGGTTTTACTATTTTAAAAGGAAAATTTACGACGCGGCGTTTACTTCGATGCGCCACCACTGAATAATCAAACCTATATCCTAACAGCTTACAAAAGCAAGTTTATCTTCTAAGTAATATTTCTCCTAATTTAGATTTCTCTGTTAACTAGTCACTAAATTTTGACACTCTTTATTTCTGACTGTGTCTAGTAAAAGGGACCACTTTGAGGGTAGTCAATAAGTGTGATTAACATAGTTTATTACATTACCCTTAACGACTGCCCTCAAAGTGTTCACTTTTACCAGACACAGTCATATTTATTAAAAATTACGGGTGCGGAAATATATTTTTCTATAAAATGTCACAAAAAAGAGATAGTCTAACCACAGTCCAATGTTACGCCATATTTATTAACCCTTTTAGCGCCAAGAGTTTTCGTCGTTTTTTTAATGTCGTGGCGTATGGCGAACGCTTGGTGAATGATATTATATTTAAAAAAAAATTTTGTCTGATATATCAGACTTTGGCGGCGAGGGCACGAAACTTAAACTTCTGATATATCAGACTTTGGCGGTGAAAAGGTTAATAGCGGTTAACAATCTCTGTTAACTGGTCAAGATTACATAGGGCCGACGTTTCGTTTACAATTTTTCTTACGAAAGAAAGGAAAAACTGGTTTTAATATTGCTTTTCATTAATGTTTGGGGGTCTGGACTTTTAAAATACAATAAGAATTTCCCCAATCTGTCCTCAGCAAACCTCAAAAAGATGTTCTCAAAGTTAGAATCAGCGAAGACACAAATCGAAAAAGATAAAGTGCTGTCCGAACTTCAACCAGTGATCACATACGCAAGCATAGCCGTGGACGAGTGCGACTTTGGCACCGGCTTAGAGGCAGGAATAGACTTATTCTGCTCAGGACTTAAGGAGTTGCAGCCCAGTGCCTTGAGCAGTCTACAAGCTGTGTATACTCTGTTGAATCGGGAAGCCTTTTACAGGATTATTAAGGTATTTTATATCATACGCCTTCTTCTTACCAGCCCATATACGTCCCCACCTCTGGGCACGGGCCTCCCTTTGAAACACGAAAGGGATTTAGGCCATAGTCCAGCACGCTGACCCAATGCGGGTTGGTGGATCGATCGTCTTTCGAAAAAGAATTTTCTTAGACGTGCGGGTTTCATCACAATATTTTCCTTCATCATTGAGCAAGTGATAGTCAGTTAAAAATCCGTACAAAATCCGAAAAGACGAATTTAGTGGTACAGGCCCGCAACAGAATTTGAACCCGCGAACTTCCGGTCACAAGTCTGGCTCATTACCAACTGGGCTATCACACGGCTATCCACAAAGTAACGCGTGATTTCTTCAATTAACCTTTTGCATTTAAAAATTAAGTTTCTTTTTTTTTTACAGGCACACGTTAAATATCGACGCAAAGGACCAAACATGTCAGTGTTAAGCGAACGTTAGGCGTAAATATGGTCAATAACTTCTATATTTGTTTATGATGCGTATTTTTTTATAATATTTATTTTATTATACACTCACGCCTCCTGTCGGGTAGGCAGAGCATCACGTCTATGTTAAAGGTTGCATAATGAAAAAAATATAAACTATCAGAATAGGTATGTCTTTAATTAAAAAAAACCTGTATACAAATTAAAAAATGGAATTTTTCGAAATGAGCGTTCTGACTGCTTACACTATAAACTTAAATGCTTAACATCGACTTAGAAATTCAAGAAATAAACATAGATTAAGCTTTAAAGGCGGTGCATTCTCATAATAGTCCTAAGATGCGGACTGAGACTCCACTCTCATGAGAGGAGACTGCCAAGGAAAAAATGAATATGAGAGAAGTCTCTTCTGAATGAGATTCTTTATTATTTTTGTTCATAAAGCGTTGTTTCGTTTTCTCTTAAAAGGTTGATCCTCGTAACTCTGTCTGTTACGCTTTCACGGCTAAACTACTTTTGATGAAATTTGATACAGAGATCGATTAGACCTTGGAAAAGGACATATGCTACATTTATTCCACAGCTGGGCAAGATATAACCTTGCAGTATAATAACATATATGTTGTATGTAAAGATAATGGATAAAACTAGTATAATAACATATATTGTTGTAAGTAAAGATAATGGATAAATAAAATAAATATCCTTGTAAGTATAATGGCGGCGTTACGCGTGGGCGACGTGAGCCACCGCTTACGGCCTCGCCGTCCAAGGGTCCTCGCGCCTCTCACACCGTACTACGTAACTTAAAAATGTATTCGTTACAAAATAATAAATAAATTGACATACAGTTAGCAACATTTGTTGGCGTTGCTTTGCCATCGCGGAAAATGAATGCGAAATGAGTTCGTTGGCAATGCGTTGCTATCACGGGGAACCCATAGTGACCACTTGGTGATTTCCCTTATGGTTTGGCTTTAATGTTAGAACATGGCTTCACTATGGTAAAGTAGTAAAAAGGTATCTTTCAACGGTTTCTTTTAATTTATTTACGACATTGCTTCTTGCGCCACCAGAGGGCCTCGCTAAATGTATCTTGCCCACATCAAATTATGGTCTTGCCCCGCCGCTGTAAGTATAATGAATGAAAAAAAATAAGCTGAACTACGAGTACATTCTCTCTGATATTGCCAATGAAGACTTAACACGATTGTGGACGCCATTTTTCCAAGAATTGCATTAATCCAGAATACAAGGAGCTGTTTAAGTATTTCATGATACGAAAAGACCTTATTTCAAGAGAAAACGTGACAAAGTGTTATGAAAAAAAGAGGTAGATACCGCTCTACAAAGGCGGAAATAGATTGCTGATATAATTATTGCATTCAAAGATTGTAACAGAGGTCCGCGCATCAAGTCCCACACACCTGCACTCTGTGCCGTTACGATAATGTTTTTTCAACAAAAATGGGATATTCATAAAGTAAAATAATAAAAACATACTAAATATGGGGTACCTGATGCGCTGACCTCTGTGCAAGGGCACATTAATATTTTACATTAACAACTTACAATCGCAATTTTATTCCACTAATTGGAATTGTACTTAAAAACACATACAAAATACCTGCACATCTCAGGCCCGTATTACAGAAGGAGACTAAAGTCTTGGTCTATACTTAAGTATTGATTGTCTCTTTCTCTCACTATCAAAATGACAAAGATGACTGCTACTTAAGTGTATATCAGAGTCGCGTTCTGTAATAAGATATGCCACGGTTGTGTTACCATGCATTCAAACTGAACCGCATTCAATTTTTTAAATTGAAACCGTTCACCAGTAGTCTGTAAGCCAGACGGTCACTATCCTACACACGTGAGTCAGGAAAACCAAGCCAATCTAGACTTTAGACTACCTAGGACATACGTTTAGAGCAGTTTAGAACCTAGAGCACCTAGTCTGCAGTGTGTGTGAGCTTCGTAAGTGAGAACTTTGTTAAATATATTTAAATGGTTTTAAATCAGCTAGCGAAACTCTAGGAGGTATTTCTCCCATAAAACTGAACGGCTATCCCCGAGGAACCCATATGAAATACTCAAAAGAAATTTTCGACAATCAGTAAATGTGGATGACATTTTTATTTTCTTATTTCGACCTATACAGGGCTTTAGGCAAATCTCTTTTAACCTCTCGGGTGGTTAATCAGTCCATGAAACTGAACAACTTCCCCAAGGTACATAGGTCAAAATACGAAAAAAAAATTTGATCTCCCATACAAAATGCGCTTTATTATGCTGATGAAGTTTGTATGGGAACTCATACCACCCGAGAGGTTAAAAGAGATTTGCCTAAAGCCCTGTATGTTCTTTGGGAAAAATTGATGCGCTGGCCTCTGTGCAAGGGCACATGGACTGGACTGATTCAAATCCTTAAGACATGTTCTACGAAAATCGTATCTATTACAAATGACCTTCATTGGTTGGCTGGCTCAGCATGAATGCGGAAGACTGGAGATCAAGAGGATGCGGCGCGAATTGGGGGAGGTCTATATGCCCAGTTTTGGACTGATTTAGGCTGAGTAGACGACGAGTTTTGTGTGACAAAAGGAAAATGGCTCAGCTTGTGTTGTGAGAGGCCGAAACGACGGCACTGCGATGTTTTTCAGCCATTTACTTGAGTAGCAGTCGTTTTTGTCATTTTGATAGTGATTTTGTTTTGAGAGAAAGAGACAATCAACACTTAAGTATAGATCAAGACTTGAGTCTCCTGTAATACGGGCGTTAGGGCCGTATTACAGAACGCGACTCAGACTGATCTTTACTTAAGTAGCAGTCGTCTTTCTCATTTTAATAGTGGAAGAGACAATCAATACTTAAGTATAGATTAAGACTTGAGTCTTACAGGATATACTGGCCTTAGTGTGGTAGACTGATTCATATTCTGAAGTTTCCAAAGTTACAAGAATTTTATGTTTCCATGAGAGTTTCCGTTTACTCCTTGGGTTTGTCAGCGCTAGTGAGATGTAGGAACAGCGCGAGTGGACAGTGGTCGCTGCCGTACACTTGGTCACGGATCACATTGTCGCACACGTTAGGTACCAACCGCTCCGACACTATGAAGTAGTCCAGGCGCCTGGAAAATAAGAACTCATTGAGGCGAGAGCATTCATACGTGAATCTGTTTACTGTCGGTTAAAGACATGAATCAACCGACTTCAATCCCAACAATGCCTATTAGCAGATCCTTCTTTCCATAGCGTGTAGGTATAATCAAGTATGTGGTGAACTTGACTAACCTTAATGTCAGTTTTCAAACCCCCAAATGGCCACTGACTTGGTTTAACGACTATAGTCAATCGACAACAGCCAGGACCGACAGCTTAACGTGCCCTACGAAGCACGGAAACGCTCGTGGTAAATTGCCACTTGGTTGGTCACCCATCAGGTTCCCTGCCTGTGTACGATGCTTAACCTCACTGATCGGTACAGATCAGCGAGCGCCACTGGGCTACGAACGCTTCAAAGCAGATATCATCTAAATATGTTTTTGTCCATTTTTTTAAAAGTGCAGAATTATTTTCTATAAAATAAAGGTATATACTCAGGAACCAACCAACTCAGGAGTATACTTTTTCAAACAAAAAATAATTTAATAAATCTTAATCAAGTGTGTAGTGAGCTTGTCCAAACCTGGTGTCAGTTTTCAAACCGCCAAATGGCCTCTAACTTGGTTTAACGACTGCAGTCAATCGAGAACAGCCGGGACCGCCGGCTTAAAACACTACTGGCAACGAGGGCTTCGTAAGTAGTAAGATAAATATCTACACTAAAATTATAAAGAGGAAAGATTTAATTGTTTGTTTGTTTGCATTGAATAGGCTCCGAAAATACTGGACCGATTTGAAAAATTCTTTCACCGTTAGAATCCTACATTATCCCCAATGAACATAAGCTACTTACATAATTTTCCCGAATTCCCACGGGAACGAAGTCCCGGGCGAAAAGCTATAATAATATCATAAAGAGGAATGATCGTTTGTTTGTTTGCATTGAATAGGCTTCGAAACTACTAGATCGATTTGAAAAATTCTTTCACCATTAGAATGCTACATTGTCCCTGAGCAACATAAGCCACATAATTTTCCCGCGGAATGCTAGTAAGATAACATGATTACGGTGTCCTAACTCACCAGCCCACATTCTTAGAGCGCGCATTCATCATGTAGGTCCAGAAAGTATAGGCCCCAGTTTTGTCCGGGTAGAAATGGCGAAAAGTGTCCACAAAGCCATCTCCTAATAGCTCTGTCATCCCCTGCCGCTCTTCTTCCGTGAAGCCTGCGTTCTTGCGGTTTGTTTTCGGATTGGTTAAGTCTGGAAGTTACAAGGGATAAGTATTATTTAGACATAACATTTCGAAATCTCATATAATTCCATGACCAAGCTAATTTATTTTGTATACCCTATCGCCACAAAAAACAAGTATGGTGGTGGTGAGTAGTCTTTTCATCATCATAGAACAAAATACCTTCAATCCTTTTACTGATTTTGCAGTATTTTAAGCATAGCTGCTTGTCTTTCTTTGGCTTCTAGCAAGCATAGAAAGCGGGTCCATAAATATTTTTTTTAAAGTAAATAAAATTAACTAAGTATCACAGTATTCAACTCACCTATCTCTTCATGAGCAACATTCATATCTCCGCAAATGATCACCGGTTTCTTTTGATCCAATTCCTTAACAAACTTGCGGAATTCTTCGTTCCATCGCAGTCTTTTTGGGAGTGTGACTAGTTTCTTTCCCGCATTCGGAACGTACGTACAGATGAGATAGAACTCCTCATATTCTGCTGTGATGATACGACCGTCCTCGTCCAACTCTTCGTTTTGCAGTCCGTATTGAACGTTCATTGCGAGTTTGGTGGTGTAAATTCCGACGCCTGCGTAGCCATCTTTGTCACTACCGAGCCAATACGCGTGGTACCCCGGCACGTTCGCCAACTCTTCAGGAAGCTTATCCTGAGCGCATTTGGTCTCCTGAAGACACAATATATCTGGTTTCTCATGCTTAATGTAATCCAACCCGCCCTTATTCGCCCACGCTCGTATTCCGTCCACATTCCAACTGGATATCTTAAAGTTCCATTCCTTCCCTTGTGGGGTTTTAGAATTATTAGAAAAGTCTAACTCGTCGTAGTCAGTGGCAGCCTTGTTTTTGGCAGGAGCCTTCTGTTTGCTGTCTTTAGCGGGAGCTGAAAATTTAAATTCATTTGAATTCACGCGTCTTTTTACACGCCCATTGTACAATCTAGACAATTTAGATTTTAATCTCCTCCTCTTCACCACTTTCTTCCTTTTTTGTTTGTTTTTACCAATTTTGTGTTTGCTCATTTTATTCTCTTGAAATAATTTTGACAATATAGATTTTCATTTCTTTTCTGTGTTAGTTGTCATTACACTCCCAAGTGGATGCTTCCATTTACCATTTTTCCACGTGTTAGTAAAGGTTAATAGCTTCTTTATAAGTAGTTAGGTGTAAGGTATATAGAAAAATAAATAAAAGCATACGACATAAATATTTGTAAATCGTTTATTATCAATAATCAAAACACACTTAATCATACGAAACAATTGCCGCCAAGGACCTAGATTAATAGTACAGGTTATAAATTAATGAACTAGTTACCCTTCTCTTCTGCGGGTTTACGTCTGCGCTTGGAGGTGAGTTCTGCGGAGTCCTGGAGCTGGTCCTCTGCCTCGGGGGCGGCGGCTTCCGCCTTTTTCTGTCCCTTCTTGCCTTTAGGTTTGGTTTCTGTTTCTTGGACTTCTTCTTCTGCTAACTCCTCATCTTTGGAGTCACCTTAAAATAACGTCATTTTCAGTGCTTTTGAATATAAAGACAATAGAGCAAAAAATGCCTCTACTCTTGTTTTTTAACAAGAGTTATGCTCTAAAGGTCGATTATTCTGACGAATATAAGTAAACCATTTTAACAAATTACCCACTTAAAGCACACTAATAAATAATAGTTTAATAATTAAGTGAAAAAACAAAGTTAGAAAGAGGAGATGTCTTATGTGGACAACCCAAGAGATGAAAGCGGATAAAAACCAGTATTATATCATTAGCATAATTTAAGTGAAACATAAACTTTTTTACCTTTCCCTTTCTCTTCCTTCTTATTCACTTTTCGTTTCTTAGAGGCCGGCTCCTCTTTGCCTTCAGTTACTCCATCCTCCTCTTTGGCTTGTGCTTTCTTCGCTCCCTTTCGCCCTTTTGTCTCTTTCTTGGCTTCTTTTGGCTCTTCAAGCTTTTCTTCTTCATTGGACTCCATTTTGTCACTTTCAGGAGATTTTTCTTTTATGGCCTTCTTTTTCCTTCCTTTAGTTGCTGGTTCAGCTTTAGCTTCCTCAGCGGGCTCAGTCTTATCTTCTTCCTCAACTGGCTCTGGCTCAGGCTTGGCTTTACGTCCCCTTCCTTTAGCTTTGGGCTTTTCGTCTACTTCTTTCTCTTCTGCTTCAACTTGTTTTGCCTTTCTCCCCCTCCCTGTTTCTTTTGGTTTCTCTTCCTTCTTAGTTTGCTTTTTGCGGCTCTTGCTGGAAGCTGGCTCCTCTTCTGCATTGTCATTGCTTTCAGCATCACCATTTTGTTGTTCAGTTACAACTTCCTCATCAGCTGAATGATCTCCGTTAGTTGACTTTTCTTCTGGCACTGGTTCATTCTTCTTTCGCCCTCGCTTTGCTGGGGGAGCAGTTTCTTCAGAGTTGCCATTTGTTTGTGAGTCGCCATTTGCCTCTTGTCCTTTTTTGCCCCTCTTGGCTTTCTTTTCAGCGGTAGAAGCAATCTTTTCATCAATATCTACTTCTGGGAGTTGTTCTAGATCTTGTTCAGTTTCTTCAACATTTTTTGCCTTGCCTCTGCCTTTTTTTGGTGCTTCGTTTTCTGCTACTTTAACATCAGCTTTCTGTCAACAAAATAAACCAAGAAACACTTCTTTGAAATTGTTTTTTGTAGGTACATGAATCAGTGTATGAAAACATTAATTGTTTGACAGAAGGAGATACAAATGAGGGGTGAGAATCGCCTTCCACCTGATGACCACTCTCATAAAAGGCAATATTTTTTTTAATGTAATGAATAATGCAGTTAAATAATTTGACTCAGAATATTAACATTATTGTAAATAATGGTCATAAGCAATTTTCTAATAATTCATATTTGTATAATAATATCATGAATTCCCACCAAAACGCAGTACTCTAAAAAGACATTAAATCAAACCTAAAATTATTATTGCTCTAAAACTTAATAGCAATCAGATGCAAAAAACAAGAATAGGTATTATTATTTTTAGTAATGCTGTAAACATGACACAAGAGTGTCAGAAACCCCATAAAAACTCTGGTTTACAACAAAGAATGAGAAAGGTTGTAGTCGTGTTGATCCTATTAATATTATTTATTCAGTAACTAGATAATAGCATTAACCCTTCTGAGGCACCTCACTCAATGCACAGCTGAAAAACTTACAACTGAATGTGTTGTATGGCGTTGTAATGAATGATCTACGTAAAAGGTAACTTGACAACATTTAGTAAAATCATGGGCCGGCGCTGTAAGTATGCATCTAAACTAGATATTTTTAGGAAATTCTTTAATTATAACATGACCCTCTGACCAATTATAGTTCGCATGGAGAGCAGGCTGCTCAGTTTCCCGCGTGTATGGTCCGCTGATATCGATTTTGTCTGTACTTTTATATGTCATGGTGTTTCTACAAACACGCGGTTTTACTGGGTATTGCTCACCATTCCAGCATCAAGGAGAAAATATAATACAATAAGACCTATATGAAATAATAAAATATGACAAGAAAAACTAAGACTTTCATTACATGCAGTTAATGCTAGAAATATTGAATACAAAGGGCTCAAGATGCCTGCCGATAACAAAGCAAACCCGTTTGGCAATGGCATTTCGAATAAATTACAACGCATTTTCTAGCTAGATTTTCATACCTTTGCCTTTGCAGTTCTTGGTGCCATTATAATAACTGTGGGTTTTCACGAGATCACTATTTTTTGCAATAAAAAATTTACTATTTTCAGAGTAAATGCGGCTTTCAGCGATGATGGCGAGCGAAAAGTTTCCGCCTTTCCGGCAAAATCGGCAAATTGACAGCCAACCTCTCTGCCGCCAAAATGTCATTTTTTTAAACGCACCAAGGAGGTGGCTTGAAAATTTAGATTACACCACCACCGTATCATATAAAATATTGACTTTTGATTTGTCTATGGATATGCATTTTTCAGCTTTTTCACGAAAAAAGTATGAACAAAACGCACTAGGGTGCGTTCACAAAAAATAAAACTTCTCTTTTAACAGCTGTCAATGTCATTGTCAAGTTAAATAAAATTGTGAATTTTGTGCACCAGTGCAACGTGTTGGAAAAATCGAAATTTTTGAATAAAAGTGCATAAATTGATGCTTTGAGCCAATTCGTAATGGCAAGTATTTTTATCTTTTTATCCCTAATCTATTCAATATTCTTAGCTCCTCTTGAAGTTTGTGCATCATGTGAGGTTATATTTACCTTATGCCAACTCACATAAAAATGTGAATAAGTTTCTTTATAAAGTTTTTCAGTAATTATATATTTTTTTATTTTTTGTAATCTATAGAAGAAAAAAATCAGAATAATTCTCATGTTGCAGGTTGCATCATAATTTCCCCAAAATTAGGCAGTTCTTAGTGTGATTGAACATAACTGAGATGCAACTTGTTAGCGACAACTTCTTGAGAATTTAACAAAATATAAATTACAATGAAATTTAATGGTAGGTTTCCCATTCGTGATTTAAAAAAAACTAATTCCCACAATGAAGAATGGACGTACTTTATATAACATTTATAATAGTACATCTTATCGGTATATGTTATCCAAACTTGGAAGTACCAGCATATTTTTGTCTGCATTTGCTTTTGTTAATCATGTTAATAAGATATTGGCGTAGTAGGTGACCAAGGTATCAATACTAAAATTAAGAATGTGTTAAGAAAAAGTCCTGTGGTGATTTATTTTTTTACATGTACTTGATTAAAATTTTGTATTCAAATGTTTTAGATAACTCTTTTTTACTACACTATTGTTAGATTTTAATATTATTAATTAAACTTATTTAATACATACAAAGAATAATTACTTTCACATGGTCTGTTGAATAATTCAATGATGATATAACTTGAATGACAAAATAAAGATTTTTTATTTATTTTTGTTTCTCATTACTGTAAAAAATATACTAAGAATAGGAAACATATAAAAAATATACTAAGAATAGGAAACTTGTTATTGAGTACAACATTACACTTTTTTTAAATAAAGTGTTTTAAAACTTAACTGTAAAAGAAAACCAGATATTCACTGTTAAATTGTGGTAGATCTCTTACTTTCTGATATATATAATTAGGTTGAAACTATATCGCATGCAGTGCATTGGAACAGAATAATATAGATAAATGGTTAAATTTATATTATATTTTGTTGACACGAAAAAAAAAACTATCACCACATATGTCAGGTAGAAAAAACCAACAACATTTATTTATTTATTTACTTTATTGCAAACTTCACAGCTTATACATACATTACATAGCCCATGACATTACATAGATTAAATGTTACAAGTAGAAAAAGTTCTCTTATGACAGAGGTCAAAAACTCTTTTCTAACACCTAACTAACTTCCTAACTTTTATTCACTCAGTCCCATTCCTCTCATACACCAATCGAACTTTCCTTTCAACGAGTCTTTGTTAACACATCCACCACCATTCGTGCTGCCTCCATGTACTCAAGTCTAACATGCCCATCTTCAACCGCTTCTCTCACAAAGTGGTGTCGCACATCAATGTGTTTCGTGCGCTGATGGTGTACAGGATTCTGCGCAATGGCCACAGCAGACTGACTGTCACTGTACAGTGGCATCTCAGGCTTTGACGTAACTTCTGAAATAAGCCGTTTCAGAAAAATTGCCTCCCTGGCAGCTTCTGACATTGCCACGTACTCAGTCTGCTGTTGAAAGAGCTATTGTCCTTTGCTTCCTACTCTCCCAGGAGATGGCTCCCTTCTTCCACAGGAAAACTAGACCTGTAAACGACCTTTTGTCGTAGCAAGTAGCATGACTAGCGTCTGCATAGCCCTCTATATTAGGCATCTCTCTGCCCTTGGTGTATTTGAGTCCAATACTCTTGGTTCCCTTTAAGTACCTAAGAACAGGTTTTGCTGCTGTGAAGTGCTCTTCAGTGTAACAGGTATTGAACTGACTTAAATGGTTCACTGTGTTTGCAATGTCTGGTCTTGTACACACAGATAGGTACATCAAAGAACCAATTAAGTTTTGGTACGGAATTCTTCCGTTCAGTTTGTGATCTGGCCCAGGTTTTTCAAACTTCTGACCAACAACGGAAGGTGTTGATGCAACCTTACAGTCAACCATACCAAAATTCTTCAAAATTTTTTCGACATACTTTTCTTGGTCGATCTTAATTGCGCTCATCGTTTGAGTGATACGCATTCCTAAAATCAGTTCTGCTTGACCAAGATCCTTCATCACAAATTTTGACATGAGCTCCTTTTTCACTTTCTTTAACTCTTCAAAATCGTTCCAAAAAAGCAACATGTTATCAACATATACTGCCAGGATTATTGTTTTCCCAGCCTTAAACCTTGTGTAAATGCAGGGTTCATTTTTACACCTTTTGAACCCAAGTTGCAGCAGCTCAGAGTTCAACTTGTAGTTCCACTGTCTGGGGGCTTGCTTCAGTCCATAAAGAGACCGTTTGAGAAGGCAAACACGGTCTTTTTTCCCTTTCTCTTCAAACCCAGCCGGTTGCTTCATGTAAACTGTCTCCGACAAGTCTCCATTCAAGAACGCAGTTTTGACGTCCATCTGATCAATATTTAAATTCTGATTTGCTGCCAAAGCTAGCAAAACTCGAAGTGAGCTGTGTTGCACTACCAGAGAAAAAGTCTCGTCGTAATTTACGCCGTATCTCTGGCTGAAACCCCTTGCAACTAGACGGGCTTTATATCTCCTCTTATTTCCCGCCTCTCTTTGATTCGAAATATCCATTTCGAATCCACTATGTTGCAATTGAAAGGTGGTGTCACAAGAATCCATGTTTTGTTTTTCTCTAATGCGTCCAACTCCTCTTGAATAGCGTTTCTGCATTTGTCGCTATCTGCCCGTGACAGGGCCTCTTGAACCGTAGTTGGATCTTGCTGCGATTCTGCTTGATACAGTACGAAGTCTGGATACGCCTTTAGTAGTCTATTACGAAGTGGATATCTTCGCTCGCCTTCCGTACCAGTACTCTCTTCAACACTGTTATGATTATTGACAGCTGGGATTTCTGTATCATCCAAAAATCATCAATAAATCTTATATATAAAAATAAATAAATGTTCGTTAGTCTCGCTTAAACTCGAGAACGGCTGAACCCATTTGGCTAATTTTAGTCTTGAAATATTCGTGGAAGTCCAGGGAAGGTTTAAAAGGCGAGAAAATATGGAAAAAAGGCGTTACTAAGTTGGCCGGGTCAGCTAGTATTAAATAGTAACGGCATTTGGTGAAAGACTCCATTTCCATAGGACCACAGAGGTCTTAATGTACCAATTCTAGTACATCCTTAGCTCTTTGAGCACCACTCTTTCGAAAAGGTGGTTTGGTTTGTTTTCCTTTTAAGCAAGCTAAGCACTCCAGATTACTAGTAGAGTTAGGAAAACTTACCCCTTTTGCCATCTTGTCTCTTAAAAGTTCAAGATTAAACATACCAAGATGTCCCATCCTTCTATGCCATAGAGTTGTTTGATCCTCATCTTTTGTCGCCAGTGCAGAACCCTGTAAGCAGCATTTTAGTTTATAAATTCCGCGGTCCACCACACCTTTCACAAAAGCCTTACCACTCACCTTACATTCATCAGTTCGGTAAATCTCACATCCCGATGCTTTTAATACTACAGTACAGGTCTGTTAACTAAAGCTGGCGCGTTCACAGTACTCACACTTATGCAATTTCACTATACAGGATGTTTAAAACTAAATGATTTTCAAATAATTGATTCATAAGTGTAGACTAGAGTTAGATTTTAGTAAAATGGGTGCGTTGTAGATAACAGACACTACACAAACGGAATGTGTAAATGTGTTGAACGCGCCAGCTTTAGTTAACAGACCTGTATGTCCTTCCTCCACAATCTTACTTACGCTCAGTAAATTGCTTGACAAACTGGGCACATACCATACATCATTCACAGTTAAATCGTATTTCTCCATCTTTACTGAACCTAAACTCTCTGCAAACATTTTCTCTCCATTCGCACAAGTAATCTCTCTCTTTCCAATTCCTTTCGCATCTTTCATCCATACGTCACTCCCTGTCATATGGTTAGAAGCCCCTGAATCGATGATCCAGTCCTGCTCGGTAGGCTTCTCACTGGTTGCAAAAGCGAATGTTGTCAGAGCATCACTCTTCTTGTTCGGGTTCTTTGGGCAATCAAGAGTTTTAAGCGGTCCCTCGCATATGTAACACTTAAGTTTCTTTTTAGGCGCGCTCTTCGTACTCTTGCCTTTACAGTTCTTAGAGACTAGGACAGATATCTGGGGATTTACACTCGTACTAGCTTTGTACACGTCCTCCATTTGAAAAAGTTTTGTTTTTACAAAATCTGTCGTAAGTGCTATATTACTGCTTTCAATAGCCAGTCTCATCGGCTGAAACTCTGGTGTTAGACCTTGGAGAATAAGCGCTGCCAACAACTCGTTATCGACCTCCTTTCCCAAATCTAACAGCTCTTGCGATGTTGCCATCACCGACGAAAGGTATTCTCTGACTGTTGTAAAGTGCTCTAGCTTCATGGCCACAAGTTTTCCTAGAAGCCGACACCTGTTATTCAATCCTTTGTCCTCAAAAGCATTCTTCAGTGCATTCCCGCCTCCTTAGCACTCTTAGCTTGGCGTAGGTGGACAGGACAATGGGATTTTACCATTAAACAGATCTTAGCTCGGGCTTTTTGATCTTTCCTTGTGCCTACGATGTCCGTTACGGGCGGGGTTACGCTTGTATACTCCCATAAATCGTCGTGCAAAAGGTATAATTCCATTAGAAACTTCCATGTGGCATAGTTGGAATTACCGTCTAGACTTAGTAATAATGTATTAAACCGTCATTGACAAGGTTTAATACATTATTACTAAGTCTGTCTGCATTAAACTAGAATTATACTTAGAACTAACTACATAATAAAGACTTCCAAAATCTGTCTGCAACAAACTAGAATTACCTATAAGGAAAATATTACACAGTAACAGCCTTGCAAAGTTTCTCTTTAACAAAATATTATTTACAGTTAGATTTGACTACGTATAGACTTCAAAATGTGCTTATTATTATTAAGCACTGTTTGGTAATTCAAATATTAGTTATCACATTTATAAGCTTAGGACTATCCCACTGAGATTTGTCTTATTAATTTTTTGGTAAACCTGAATTATGAATAAATTTAATTACAAAAATGAGAATAATGCCCAATGCCCATGCCTAACTAATTTATTGATGAGCCCTATTATAACTACCGATTGTTTTTCACAATTTTCGTTTAAAACGCTAAAAACATTTAGAAGAGGATTACATTAAAACTGGTTGTAACATAAAGTATGGACTCATAAATTAAGATAGATGGTTACTGAATTGCTCTGCATACAAATTGTAGGCCTGAAACGCACTAACAAAGTTTTGCAAGACAACACTTAGAACTTCTGAAAGTCATCAATCAGACCTTGGTCCCCAGGCTACGATCACCTCACCTGGCGGGTAATTACACTTTTTCCACCTTTCTTTATGCCTATACTCCTCATCCGCCACAAACGCATACGTATACTCAGTGCTTCGGGGAACAGGTCCATGACACTTTCCCTCCATTACCCATGACTGACTATTTAAGTGTGCTACTTCCTCGGAGCTTTTACGCGCTACTTCCTTGGGGCTTTTGAGCTCCCTGGAAATTAGTGGATTCCTCTGCCTGGGTTTTACCATACATTTTTGCGCACGCGACTGGCTACCGCTCTCGTATGTCGTGTGATGCAGTTCAGATTTCTTAAAATAAAGCATTAACTATTCTCGAAAGCCTATGGTCAGAAACATGAGAGTTGTTATTCATTTAGTCAAAATGTTAGAGGAAACTTGAACTAATGTCAACAATACATCATTAAATATCTATTTCTTTCGACTAATACTAAAACTAATACATATTTAGTATGGTGTAGAAAGAGACAGTTTTTATGATAGGCGTAAGTTTGTACGGGCCACCAAGTTCACCCTTTGAAACGTATTGAAAATACACAATACAACATTGTTGTACATTATTACATCACAAAAAAGGGGACGGAAACTTATCGAGTGTAAAATCCGCCGACTTTATTGCCTATGATGGAAGCGCATTATCACTCCTTTGGCGCAGAGGCTGTATTATTATTACGTGTTTGCCTGGGTTCTGAGGGATGCAAGACACAGGGAAAACTTTGAGGCAAACATCCTCTTTGTCCGATTTCGATCAGAGTTACATACATTCTAAATGAAGCGATACAAAAGGAAGACGCATGTACACATATACATTCGAGATTAGTATTGACGGACATCAAAGGACGCCCGTTACTTTCTTCTCGTTAGAATTTAGCTAAATCCATTTTAATTCATTTTCTACATCATTGAAGGAATCTCCTGTTTAATATCAGCTTGCCAATTTCAGTTTTTGTTGACGTATCTGAATAAGGAGTTCGCTTCGTATTCTACATCATTCGATTCAATACCAACAGATGGAAAAGCGAGCTTCGAAGGCGAGTTGAACGATTGCGAATACGGGGCTAGGGAATGATATCACAAAAATATAATTGGGTGTGGGATATACAGGGGTACATACAGTGCAATATACCAATATCTATAATTAGGTAGACTTTTTTACGTGAGGTGTTCTTATAGGCTGAGACACTTCTCCAAAATACCTAACAGGAATATATGAATTACCAAAACTTGACACCTAAACTTTGCCCACAGGCCGCCTTAGACCGCAAAGGTACATTCAAAGTAGAATATCTCCAAGAGATAGAGAAGAGGGTGCAAGAGAGATGGGAGAAGGAGAAGATCTTCGAAGTGGAGGCGCCGGATGATGGGAAACCACATGAGAAGTTCATGTGTACATTCCCCTACCCATACATGAATGGACGGCTGCACATAGGACACACGTTCTCTCTATCAAAATGCGAAGTAAGTATACTTCTGGTGAAGCATACAGAGCACATAAACAGTAGAGGTGCAATCTAGGGCGATCGTTTTTCACAAAACTACAGTTTTTTCACTGATACTTGTAAGGCGACGCGCGGTCACGCCGTTATTTCCATCTTACTCTTTCGCAAGCAAGATAGGACACGTGTCCTTTTCCGATACTAAAGCTATTGGTGTGAATTTATTTCTTTTCAGTAATTTATGTTCAATGCATCTCTACTGGCTGGCCCAAAGTGCAGCTATATCTCGTACAAGTTAACTTGAGACCAGAAGCTCGGTGTAGCTCAGGCCAGCAGACCCACGGAATTTAAACAATGAATTTAGGTATTCTATGTATGCCAATACACAGTGCCTTCCTAGTGCCTATTGATGCCAAAAGAACCATATCTAGTGCCATCATAGTTTAAGAAATATAGGTCGTTGTTTGTGGGTCTGCTGGACGGATATCAGCCCAGCAGACCCACCTCTCGTACACGGAAACGACTAAAGTTAGAGACATGGTTCTAGTTCTAAGCTTTAATGCTTTACTTGGTGCCATCGAGAAAAAAGTTTCAAAGCTAGTGCTTCAAGCGTTTCGGAGCTATAAAACGATTTTGGTGTGCCTGCTGGGCGGAGGTTCAACGCAGCAGACCCATCTCTCGTACACGGAAACGGCTAAAGTTAGAGACATGGTTCTAGTTCTAAGCTTTAATGCTTTACTTGGTGCCATCGAGAAAAAAGTTTCAAACCTAGTGCTTCAAGCGTTTCGGAGCTATAAAGCGATCTTGGTGTGCCTGCTGGGCGGAGGTTCAACGCAGCAGACCCACCTCTCGTACACGGAAACGGCTAAAGTTAGAGACATGGTTCTAGTTCTAAGCTTTAATGCTTTACTTGGTGCCATCGAGAAAATAGTTTCAAACCTAGTGCTTCAAGCGTTTCGGAGCTATAAAACGATCTTGGTGTGCCTGCTGGGCGGAGGTTCAACGCAGCAGACCCAACACGATAGCTCCATAACTAGAAGGTAATTGGTATGAAATCTCATATCAACGTTTAGTGTGTAATTAGTGCCTTAGCTTAACATAAAAATATCTGTTTAATTTGACTTCCAAACATAACAAATAGCCTCTGAAAGTTCTCCATACATTTTAACAACCGAGGTACAGTCACGCTCAAAACTCAATTTATTAAGCCGGGTCCGCTGCGCCGTGTTTTCGTGTTAGCTAACACGATAACATGTTTTGCTAACCGAATAGGGGCGTGGCCTAACAGTTTTGTTCGCAAAAACACAATAACATGTTTGCCGAGACGAATGGATAACATCCCCCGCGTTCGCCTGCGGGGAGGGAAAGGAACGCATTTTATGTTCGCACTCACGAGAAGAAGACGTCCGTCCTAATTTATCTATGGTCCGTCCGCCTATATTGTCTTTTACGTCCGCCATTATATGTATTATTATTCTCAGTTATTATTCGAGTTATTTACTCAGTATTACCCGGAACCTATTTTTATTATTTCTTTGGAGAACTAAATCAACTATTGCTAAAACAACTTCCACGTCTTCTTCGTCGGAAATCATTTTTGAAATGAAATAAAAACAATAACAAAAATAGGCGCAGCGGACGAGCGGTTTTGCAAACATGTTTTGCTAACATGTTTTGATAACATGTTTTGTTAGAAAATTGCCGCTGCGGACCTGGCTTTAGGTTACATATGCCAACATATTTTTTGAATGGGGTAATAAACTGCCAATTTCTCACTTCAGATGTCGCCTCTGTTGACTGATCCTAAAATTTTACGTGTAGCTGTCATTCTCCATATTGATTTCGTAAAAAAACAATTTATTTATAGTAAATTAATGAATTTTGACAATTTGCACAGCTATTAACTGCAAAAATACGGTGTACGTGTATTCCCCAAAGATCCAAAAAAAGAGTTTAAAAAAAGTAGCTTTTCTTTTACTCAACTCTTCTTTCAATTGAAGTACACATCTTTGTAATTTGACTTTAATTTGAGTAATTATTTCCGCAAAAAAAATAAAAAATACACGCTCGCAATCTAAATAAAATGACAGCGCCGCAGCTTGACACGGAACAGTCAACAATGCTGCCACCTCTTAAGAGCTTTTAGTTTATAACCCCATTCGTAATCGTTCATGTATCCTAATAGTAATTAACTACATACAGGGTTTTTTTTTTAATCAGTACACAAATTTTTTGTACGTAAACTTTATGAAAATTTAACAGACCCGTATTTTTTTGTTTTATATCGTTTCATATAAAAATGTCAAGCTAGATTGTCTGAAGCATGAAAATAAATCAATTTTTTTGTATGGAGAAAAAAATAACTTCGTCCAATTGACTTGAAACTTGGTAATAGTACTCTTCAACACAATTTGTGACACCCGTGTTTCTGCGTTTTACAAAATTAATTTTCTAAGACGTTAAAAAGGGGTATCAAAATCTGAAAATTTTGGAAAAAATAATTTTTTTCTATCTTATTTACGTTCTATCAACGTTACTGACACCGTAAGAAAGAATTGTGTACTGATTAAAAAGTAACCCTGTATAGAAATACCAACTTATTTTGTAAAAAGGTAAAAGGCGACTAGGCAATAAATTTTTAAAAAAATAGGCTACGCATCTGCATGTTGCTTTCCCAAACCAATAGATGGCGCTACTGTTTTATGATGCGTTGTCTCACAATAAGATTGTTAATGCATTTAAGACTATGCGCGGCCTATGCGCTAATAAAGGGTAGATGACTTTTAGCACTTGACTATGGTTTAGGTTTAGGTTGAGTAATGATTCTATGAAATCAGAAGTCTATTGAAAAGATCGGTATTTGGTTTGTTAGCAGACCAAATTTCAAAAATTTGCAATTTCGTTATCTCGATAGCCGAAATAAAAAAAAATATGGGGGTCGCAAAAACCCTCAGTAAAACTAAGTTAGATCTAATAGCTATAACTATAAGTTTCATTGTGATGATGAACATTTAATAAAATAATGTTATGAAGCATTATTTTATGATTTTTGTTCCGTTGACTTTCAAACATTCAAAACTTATAAGTTTATTTCATGTCGTCTTTGATTACGTTTAATTACACATAATATTGGTTACGACTTTGAAAAAGTTTGAGACCCAAACACTATTACAATTTAAAGAAAATACACAATTATATTAATAATTAATTCTTCGCATAAATTGACGGTGCGAAATGAGTACCTACTCGGTTGACATCGCGATTTAAATATTTTTAATTTTATTTGTGACCTAACCAAAACCAAACAATAAATTTTATCGTGTTAAGTAGTAATTGAGGACAAATAAAACATAAATTTTTAGTGCCTGAGATAAACTTCAAATTTTGAATTAAATTCCGCTAGATTAAGATTTTCTCAGTGTGCGACGCTCGTTTAGTTACTTAGTAATTCGTCTCTTAATTCAGATTATAAGCCAGCCAACTTAGGTGAAATGTTCAGTTTGCCTAATATGTAAATTTAACATCTTACAATAATTTATATGATATTAACTTACCCATTAAAAAAACATTTTTCATCTCTTAAATGTTTTAGTCCCAATCTTATACACAGTCACATTGTACCGAGATATATTTGTATTATGAATATAAGTTAAGACGATAACGCACACCTAATAAAACCTGACGATATATTTTTATCATATATCAAAATTAAACTACGTAATTTTTGATTTAGGTACTTAGCGCTTAAACTGTGCTAATAACTAATAAACCCCGCACGCAGGCAAGGAGGAAGACTTAGTAGGTACCTTGGTATAACAGGTCACTTGGTGGACCAAAATCACCTTTACGAACATTGAAAATAAAATAAAAGCTTGTAAAAAAGACATTTAATCCATATTGTATCAACAATTACGTAAAAACTATTGATTATGTACGCGACTGTATTCATTTTGAAATGTATGCAGAACTTTCAGAGGCTATTTGTTATGTTTGGAAGTCAAATTAAACAGATATTTTTATGTTAAGCTAAGGCACTAATTACACACTAAACGTTGATATGAGATTTCATACCAATTACCTTCTAGTTATGGAGCTATCGTGTTGGGTCTGCTGCGTTGAACCTCCGCCCAGCAGGCACACCAAGATCGTTTTATAGCTCCGAAACGCTTGAAGCACTAGGTTTGAAACTTTTTTCTCGATGGCACCAAGTAAAGCATTAAAGCTTAGAACTAGAACCATGTCTCTAACTTTAGCCGTTTCCGTGTACGAGAGGTGGGTCTGCTGCGTTGAACCTCCGCCCAGCAGGCACACCAAGATCGTTTTATAGCTCCGAAACGCTTGAAGCACTAGGTTTGAAACTTTTTTCTCGATGGCACCAAGTAAAGCATTAAAGCTTAGAACTAGAACCATGTCTCTAACTTTAGCAGTTTCCGTGTACGAGAGGTGGGTCTGCTGCGTTGAACCTCCGCCCAGCAGGCACACCAAGATCGTTTTATAGCTCCGAAACGCTTGAAGCACTAGGTTTGAAACTTTTTTCTCGATGGCACCAAGTAAAGCATTAAAGCTTAGAACTAGAACCATGTCTCTAACTTTAGCCGTTTCCGTGTACGAGAGGTGGGTCTGCTGGGCTGATATCCGTCCAGCAGACCCACAAACAACGACCTATATTTCTTAAACTATGATGGCACTAGATATGGTTCTTTTGGCATCAATAGGCACTAGGAAGGCACTGTGTATTGGCATACATAGAATACCTAAATTCATTGTTTAAATTCCGTGGGTCTGCTGGCCTGAGCTACACGAAGCTCGAGCACAAGGGCGACAAATTCGCGCGGCGCGCCACTCGGCTGACGCTGAAACTTCACTTTGATTGAGGGCCCCGCGCAAAGGCTTGCTCGCCCTCTGGCCTTGTCAATGTTGACATTTTGACATAGGAGCGCGGCGCATTACGCGCGCTATCACCATCGTAATCGAGCTGCTGGGCCGACGACGACGTCACCTTCAATGTACGGTGTGCAAAACGATAAAATATCGAAAAAGATAAACGAATATATAGGTAGCATCTTTGTTACGGATACGTGTCTCGACTCTTTCGATATTTAATCATTCCGCACACCGTACACCGACAATGACGTCGTCGGCCCAGGTCTTAAGGCGCAGACCCACCGCTGCGCACGCTGCGCACGGACACGCGGTGCATTTTAGCGACGTGGATTACATCAAAATCTAATTTGTGCCTTAATGTCATACTCACTGAGTAGATAATGGCGTTTTTACGATGGCGTTTATCGTACTCATGCGTAGCGTGTTAGTGGGTTGCAGTGGACACAATCAACATACAATTTCTTGCAAAGCGAAGCTTAAGACACGTGCGTAGCCTCTTCGTGGCGACTAAGTTAACTCGTACATAGTTGCGAGTCCAGTGACTTTTATATAGCTACCCTTAAAAGTAATGATTTTCCCCGACCAGTTCGCGTCACGCTACTATCGCCTGAAGGGGCGGATGGTTCTCTTTCCATTCGGGTTCCACTGCACGGGAATGCCAATCAAGGCCTGCGCCGATAAGTTGAAGAGAGAGATGGCGCTATATGGCTGTCCTCCCGTGTTTCCTGACGAGGAAGAGGTCGTTGTTAAAGAAGAAGGCGATGTAGTCCCTAAGGATAAAAGTAAAGGTATGTAGAACTCAATCCCTACTAATATTATAAATGCGAAAGTAACTCTGTCTGTCTGTTTGTTACGCTTTCACGCCTAAACTACTGAACCGATTTCGATAGAATTTGGTACAGAGGTAGATTATACTTGGGAAAGGACTAGGCTACATTTTATCCTACAGCTGGGCACGATATAACCTGTAATCCAGGCGGGCGGAAAGCTAGTACAATAAAATACTCTTCACTTTCACTTCTTATTGGTTTATAATTAAAGGTCTGTGTATGAAATTCAATGATATGCTTTAAAAATTTCACTTTAATTTTGGTACAGCAGCTAGTAGCACTTGCCTCACGATCTAGATTCTTGGTTCGATTCTCGGTCGTAGCAAACATTTGTGTAAAAAAGGATGTATTTTTTTTTCTATATAATTTACCAAACTGCACTCACACGGGATACTGGCAGAATATCACTACACAGGTGAATATGCGCTTGCAGCGTTTGCTGATTTAACGTCCCTTCACTGTTTCAATACCTCATGCCTTTTTTTTACTTTTAAGTGTTTTTCTTTTTATGTTTGTGTGTGGCGAATTTCACTAACCCTAGTATGAGAGTTTTCAAACCGCCAAATAGCCCCTGACTTGGTTTTAATGACTGTGGTCAATCGACAACAGCCGGGACTACCGGCTTAACGTGCCCTCTTCGAGGCAAGGAATAAAGTTATGTATATGTTTTCGAGACTCGGTGTTCGCATTCCAAATGACCCACTTAGAAAGGGAAATCCTTAGTGTCAACTAGTGTCAACTCTTGCAGTGGCGTTTATTTATTATAACTTTTATTTTCAAAGGCAAGAAGAGTAAGGCAGTGGCAAAGACTGGCGCCGCGAAGTACCAATGGCAGATCATGCAAAGCATTGGCGTGCCAGAGGACGAGATCAAACTCTTCGCGGATGAGCATTACTGGCTCGATTACTTCCCGCCGCGGGCCGTGGCCGATCTTAAGAGGATGGGGATTCATGTATGTATCTATCTGATATTCATGTATGATCCCATAGACAAACCGTTTCAACGGTGTGGTTATATTATTCTCTATAATATAAAAATGAATCGCAAAATGTGTTGGTGAGCGCAAAACTCGAGAACGGCTGGACCGATTTGGATGATTCTTTTTTTGTTGTGTTTCTTATTGTCATCATCAGCCCATATACGTCCCCACTGCTGGGGCACGGGCCTCCCTCAATAACATGAGGGGTAAATGCCATACTCACCACGCTTGGCAGACGGGTTGGCGAGGGTTTTGATATAATTGCAGAGTTTTCCTTCTCTGTGTGCAGATGAACTTGCTTGCATATTTACCTTAGTCGCCTTGTACGACACCTCGGTAAGAAAGAGGGTGGGCCTATTCTACTCTGCCGGGGACTCACACGGCAGAATAGAATAGGCCCACCCTCTTTCTTATTGTCACGACCAGGTTTATATAAAAAAAAATATGAAAATCCACCGGGACAATCACGGGAACGAAGTCGCGGGCGGACAGCTAGTTAATAATATATATTTGTAATTAATGAATTAAATAATAGATAATACTAATAATCTAGCCTGAAATAAATGTTACCTACCATATTTTTTTGAAAATAAATGAATTGATTGATTGATTTCAGTTATTACTAGGTACAATATATGTTATAACAGAGGCCACTACCTTAACTAGGATCCCCTGTGTTAGGCACGTATTACAGAAGAAGACTCAAATCTTGGTCTATTCTTAAGTATTTGTTGTCTTTCTCTCACTATCAAAATGACAAAGACCACTGCTACTTAAGTACAGATCAGAGCCTGAGTCGCGTTCTGTAATAAGGGTTAGGTCCGTCATAATTATACAGGGTGTAATGAATAGCTTAGCAAAAACTGAAACCTTGAATTCAGACCATCATTCTGAGTGGTCTTCCAGTGGAATTTTCGTAAGGATTTTTTTTTTATTTTTTTCCTGTTACACAGACAAATCAGCTGTTCGCAGAAATTTTATGGAGAGGCGAAAAATGTTTTTCACATTTGGACTTATGTTGATTAGGTTAAGATGTTCGTGGGCTTCGTGGGCTGAATCACATGCTTAATTTTCGCAAATTTAAAGTACGAGATGTTTGTTCTTGGGTCATGGGTGTTCATGTCTGTCTTTGTGTTCCAAGGGACCCACGACACAAGGGAAAACCTTAGTGTGGGCCTTTGAGTGTGTAGCGTCTATTCCATTCGCTGTGGAAGTGAAGCGCTCGTAGCCCAGTGGCTCTCGCTGATCTCAACCGATCAGTGAGGTTAAGCAACGTACACAGAGGCAGGGAACCTGATGGGTGACCAAAGTGGCAATTTATCACGAGCGTTTCCCTGCTTCGGAGGGCACGTTAAGCTGTCGGTCCCGGCTGTTGTCGATTGACTACAGTCGTAAAAACCAAGTCAGAGGCCAGTGTGTGGTTTGAAAACTCTGACACCAGGGTTAGCCAAGTTCGCCACATACTTGACTATACCTACACGATAAAAAGAAGAAGCTGTGGAAGTAGTGAGGCCAGGGGTTTGATTGCCGAGGTAGGTCTTAGTGGGAGTTGTGACCCCCACTCCGGGTCATACTTGGCGCAAAAGTTATCGCTTATTCCTATTCAACGTGGTAATGCCGCAAGTGTTATGGGCACCTTTGCACCAGGGATGACAAGGGGCGGGTTATTTGACTGATTTAATACATACATACGCTCACGCCTGTAATCCCTAACGGGGCAGGCAGAGCATCAGTGGTTCTAGAAAACCACTTAATGCCACGTTTGACACAAATGGTGAGGGTTATTTGATGGAACATGTTGTATAATGGTGAGACCTTACGCCCATGAGCCAGCAAGACCCTCACGTCCCATTAACTGACTTTTACAGTACGCCTGGGAAGAGTAGGCAGCTGGGACATTCTAAGTTTTTCTTTCACTCCCACTTCAGCGGGGAAGGCAATAAACATGTTGATGTGTTCTATCCAGGTGGACTGGCGTCGTAAGTTCATCACGACTGACGCGAACCCGTTCTACGACTCGTTCATCCGCTGGCAGTTCCACCACCTCAAGGAGCGGAACAAAATCATGTACGGAAAGGTAATGTACTGTATAATACACATTTGTAGTGTTAAGTGTGAACTCGCCTTAATTTAGTCTATGTGTAAACGTTACCGTTACATTGTCAAACCCGTAATATTGTAATTTGACTCAAGTCTTAATCAATATTTAAGTATTGAGTGTCTCTTGCTCTCACTATCAAAATGACAAAGACGACTGCTACTCAAGTATAGATCAGTCTGAGTCGCGTTCTGTAATACGGACCTTAGCCCTTCGAGTTTCGAAGGGGGGCCTGTGCACCTCGGTGGGGGGGGGGGCGTATATGGGCTGGTACGAATGTAACCTTCTGCCGTATGGTGATCGGTTGAGAATAACACCAACCCATTTTTTTGCGTGGGTGTCGTAAGAGGCGACTACGGAAACACAAATGAGACCTTCCTCCTATTAATCCATCCCAGGCAACGACACTTCAATCTGAGGTGTCGTCCTATCTATGGTCTCATGCGGTGTGGTAGACTCTGTGTCCGGCCGTCTGGTTCGCGACCACCTCCTATCGAAGTCCGACGCCCAACAGCTTGCTGTATTCCGGCGGTGCGTGGGAGTACCATTGCCTTAACGGTGGCTCCCATTAGTTCTATGGAACTGTGACGTCATAGAACTATTTTGCTATCCCAGTAGTTCTATTATAGAACTGGTGAAAATAAAATTGTCCCAATGGTTCTATAGCACTAAGCGATAAAACTGTTCAGACATTTTGTCATAATTGTTCTATGAAGAATTTTCTTACGTACACAATCTTTTTGATAAATTAGAGTTGTAGTCTTTTTATCTCGAGTACCTCTACTTAAAAAATATAAAATGTTGACAATATACCAGTGCAGCGGGCGATGTCCAAAATAAAAATTTGGATGCCCCGTGCCAGGGGGCATTCAGATCACCCCTATCTATGTATGTTCCGAGATTTTTTGTAGTTTAGAAGTTATGTACACATTTTGTGACTTTTTTTAAAAATTTTCACCCAGCCCAGCATCGATTTTTGTTTTTTTTCTCTTTCAATTAAAGATTATTAAAAAAATTCTTGGTGGTAGATAATAAGGAAAATATCAGCTACCACTTAAAAAAGTTTAATGCCTTCGTCATTATGGTTTAAATTTAACTTAAAAGTTAATATTGGTACTTCAGCATAATCTTTTCAAAACTTCAAGTCGGTAAAAAATGTTTCAAAATGATTTTAAAAACTTCTGAAAACATTCAGCTTTACGAAACATACAATGTGATTCGTACACATTGGCCTATGTAAGTACATATGTGTATTATTTTGAATCCAGCGCTACACAATATATTCCCCCCTGGACGGCCAGCCGTGCATGGACCACGACCGCAGCACGGGCGAGGGCGCGGGCCCGCAGGAGTACACGCTCATTGCCATGCAGGCCTTAGACCCTATGCCTGAGTCGCTCAAGTAAGAATATATTCTAATAAATAAATTCATTCATAATATTCTTTGCATGTTTGTTGTTATTATGGACGAATAAATGTCGTTTATTTATTTACATGGAGTAAGGGAAAACTTAGCAAAAACTATCAAAATTCCTTACATGAATTTAGACCATCATTCTGAATTATTTTTCCAGTGTAATTTTCCTCAGGATTTTTCAAAAACTGTATTCATATTTTTTGATATTTTCTACTTTATAATTGAATCATGAATTCTAATACGTAACTTACACGTCATGGCCCCAAGCGCGCGATTTCGAAGTACATTGCGTAGCGCCAATGTACATAAAACTTCCTAAAAATGTCCATTTAATAATTCTCTTTCTTCTTGGCTCTTTTTTCAAGCCAAGGTCATAGTTCAATACTCCATTTCAATTTTAGGTCGCTGAAAGGCAAGAAAGTATCATTCGTTGCCGCGACACTAAGGCCAGAGACCATGTACGGACAAACTAACTGCTGGGTCCACCCAGACATCAAATACATCGCATTTGAAACAGTTAAAGATGGCGTATTCCTTTGCACGCGACGGGCGGCAAGAAACATGTCTTATCAAGGCTTTACATCAAAAGACGGGGAATTTAAAGTGATTCTTGAGGTTTTAGGAAACGACCTTATTGGCACAGCATTAAAGTCGCCTTTCACTTGCTACCCTAAAATCTACGCCCTTCCAATGCTGACAATCAAAGAGGACAAAGGAACGGGAATCGTTACGAGCGTGCCTTCAGATTCTCCCGACGATTACGCTGCCTTAGTAGATCTGCAAAAGAAACCCGCGTTTAGAGAAAAGTACGGAATCAAAGACGAAATGGTCCTTCCTTTCAAACCCGTACCAATACTCGAAATACCTGAATTTGGGAATCTATCCGCAGTACATGTTTATGAGAAGCTAAAAATCCAGAGTCAAAACGACAAGGACAAGCTCTTACAAGCGAAAGAGATGGTGTATCTGAAAGGGTTTTACGATGGGGTGTTGTTAGTTGGGGATTACAAAGGGAGTAAGATACAGGATGTGAAGAAAAGTATACAGAGTAAATTAATTGAGGAGAAAAGTGGTTTTATATACCATGAGCCAGAGAAGACTATAATTTCGAGGTCAGGGGACGAGTGCGTGGTGGCTTTATGTAACCAATGGTATTTGGACTATGGGAATGAGGAGTGGAAGGCTCAGACTGAGAAGGCGCTGGCTGCTATGAATACGTACCACGATGAGGTTCGGAAGAACTTCCAGGCGACGCTGAAATGGCTGCACGAGTACGCTTGTTCTAGGACCTATGGACTTGGTGAGTTATGTCAAAAGTTTAGTTTAGTTTAAATTATGAATTACTACTTATTCTGAATTTCTATTAAGATGTAAATGTGAAAGTGTTTGTTTGTCTTTCGAATGGACGTGATTGTTTGCACAAGGATAGTTGGAAAGCTGGAAAGTCGCGGACGGAATGCTTGTTTGTTATAATTTTGAAATATGGGGTGAAGTTGGCGAAACTTTAGGGGGTAGTTCATGAAACCGAACAACTTTCTCTAGTTCTCAAAAAAAAGTCGACTTCCCATACAAAGTCAAATCAGCTGATTGCACACATTGTATAAAGAAGCGAATTTTTAAAATATTTTAACCTATGTTCCTTGAAAAAGTTTTTAAGTTGCGTGTACTGGTTCTCAGTTGACCTGTATATATGTATGTTTGTCTGCGATTATCTCGCGTTTGGCTGAACCGATTTTGATGCGGTCTTCAGATAAGTATTTGTTACATTTAGGGGAAGGTTTTAGTAACTTAATCGACTTCAAAAAAGGGAGGTTCTTAGTTTAAACTGTATATATGTAAAATAAAAATCTAAAATTCGCTTAAACTTTTCAAAGCTAACACTTCGTTTAAAAACTAAAAAAAAATAGAACCAACTTCAAAAAAGCGAAAAATAAATACAATATCATTTAATGTGCTATGTAGTACCTACTGAGCTGTTTGAAACTTAAAAAAGTTTTTTTGCTAATAAATTTAAGTCACTCAATATAGTCAACCTTTAATTTGAAATACTTGTGTCAGCTAGCTAGTTGATAAGTAGAAATCTGCCTTCTGAAGGCTTCCAATAATTTAAAAAAATTCAAAATCTTTTAGGAACAAAACTCCCCTGGGACCAGCAATGGCTGATCGAATCTCTGTCAGACTCGACAATCTACAACGCGTATTATACTATTGCGCATTTTCTACAAGGCGACACGTTTAGAGGGAATAAAGAAAACGCATTGAAAATCAAACCGCAAGATATGACCATTGAAGTGTGGGATTATATCTTCTTTAAAGACGCTCCGTTTCCGAAAAAAACGACAATAGCGAAGAAATCGCTCGATCTTATGAAGAAGTCGTTCCAATTCTGGTAAGTTTTACCTATTTTAATAATAAGTCTTTACTTATGAAATTGCCTTTTTCCGTACAATATTTGTAGAATTTATTTGTTCCCGAGTTCGATCCACAGTGCCACCATGTATCAATGACTCGTTTCTGAGTTATGTAAAGTCATCGGCACATCAAGTTACCACAAACTGTCAAATTTCATTTCCCCTGTCACTGAAGGCAGGTGGCACTTTAATGACTTGACCTGCCAAATCCTAGATCATGGTCAAGCGTACCCCGAATTAAAAACGGGACTGAGCGATCTAAAGAAGAAGATCAAAATTTAACCCACTTATTTGTTTCTTAGGTACCCCGTTGACCTGCGAGTCTCAGGCAAAGATCTGATCCAAAACCACTTAACATTCTACATTTACAATCACTGCGCTATTTGGCCCAACGAGGAGGACAAATGGCCCAAGGGCATCCGGGCCAATGGCCACCTTATGCTGAACTCAGCCAAGATGTCCAAGTCCGATGGGAACTTCTTGACCCTCTCGGAATCTATTGATAAGTTTAGTGCTGACGGGATGAGACTGACATTGGCTGATGCTGGAGGTGAGTACCTATCTTCCTTCCTTACCGTGTTGGATTTATATCCCTAAATTTTCAAGTACGTAGCGAAGTTGACTTACGCATGTGTCACAAGTTTTCAAAATGCCAACTTGCCTATGACTTGGTTTTAACAGCGGATGTGCCCTTTTTCCACGCTGGACTGGGGATGAAAGAAAAACTTAGAATGTACCAGCTTCCAACTCTTCCCAGGCATACTGTATAAAAGTCAGTAAGTGGGACACGAGGGTTTTGCTGTATTATGGGCGAAAGGCTGACAATCTCTCACTATTATACATATAACACTAGGAATTTATGTCTAATGTGGCAACAAGTGATTCTAGAACTATTGATTTTCTGCCTGCACCGAAAGGGATTATAGGCGTGAGCGTATGTATGTTTGTGTCAGCTGTTTAATTAAACGTACAGTTGTGAAATAGAATTACTATTTAATATACATTGCATAGTTACTATTCGAACAACTAGTACTGATTCATTGTAACTCATAGTGACTATGCAATGAATGTGTAGCGTTTATTATTTACTCGTTCTTGATTTATTTCATCTCTTAAATTCTAGATTCGGTAGAAGATGCCAACTTTGTAGAGAGTACCGCGGACGCCGCCATCTTACGACTGTATACGTTCATCGAGTGGGTCAAAGAAATCATCGCTACGAAGTCTGCCCTTAGGACTGGTAAGATATTTCACTTATTCTTATCGTGTAGGTATAGTCAAGTGTGTGGCAAACTTGGTTAATCCTGGTGTCAGAGTTTGTAAACCGCACAATGGCCTCTGACTTGGTTTTAACGACAGTTAGACTACAGCCGGAATCGACACCTTAACGTGCCCCCCGAAGCACGGAAACAGCAGCCACATTATCTGAGTTTCCTCCTTTGGATGATACCAATGCAATAAAAGTCGTTGCAGTAACTTGTAAAATAATTATAATATTTCTTACCTATCTAATTGCCGCCGCATTGTACACTACATGATCAACTTTTGTTTTAATGTTATGTTTTTTTGTGTGCAATAAAGAGTAAGAGTATTGTAAGTGCCGTTTTTCATACAACATTTTGGAAAACTGAGTTTTTCATACCAACGTTTTTGGACTTTCTCGGGAATGCGAAATCCAAATTTAACAAAATTTTGTGGGAAGGTTTAGACAACATTAAGCTAATTTCCATCATATTTAGTTTATTGAAAGTTGTAATCGTAACAAAGGTATAGCAAAAATAAGCAGTGAAACGGCCAATGGATGAAACGAGCTATATTTGAGCTTCGTTTTCAGTAAATAAATCTAAAGTAATATTTATCTCTGTTATATTTGTATGGTCAAAGGTTTTAAATAAAAAACAATTTTAGTAACAGCTGTTCAGTTAAATAAATTATGAACAAAATAAAGGTTGAAAAAAAATCGTCAATTTCATAGGTAAAGATCTATTACTTGAGTTCTTTAGGTAAAGCTTTTCAGTTTCATGGTTTCTATCTTGTATGTATGTATGTAAACTCTTTATTGCAAACTCTTACAGTCTAATACAAAAGATATTACATATATATGCAAAGGCGGACTTATCCCTGAAGGGATCTTTTCCAGTCTACCTTAGAGATGGCAAGAGAGAACCAGATGTGGTACGGGTTACAACGCAATAATGTTTGCATTACCTACCTACCAATTAACGAAACAAATGTTTTTTTAGAAATATTTTTCTTGATGTTTTTCTAGATAATTTAAAGACGTCAAGTCTATTATCTGTGAAAAAAATCGGAGTTAAAGTCGTTAGTTTCATTTACATAATTTATTTAATAAATGAGCTTGTCGTATCACTTGTTATTCTCAAAGGTCAAAGTCACGGTCGCATCGTAGTGTTATTGATAATTTGGGAGGTGAAGGTCAAGTATTTTGAGAGTGATATTACCAGAGATCAAGTGCCCATATCGATTTGAGGTCAAGGTTAATGCCATCAGTGCATTAGTGTTTTTTAGGAGATAGTTAATTATGAATGTCTTTTACGATTTATATGATAGTTTATTGTCAATAAATAGCAGTTAGAAAACGATAAAAGATTTTTTAACTACTGTACAGAGGGCTACACATCAAGTTAACGCGTGCACTCTGATATTACGATAATAGCGGTTTTGCAATAACATTTAAATTAAAATTTAATATTATGTACTTCTGTCTGCGACTTTGTTGGCGTGGAAAGTACTCTTTTTTCACTCTCTAGTCCCCCAATTAAATTACGTTAACCTGTTGCTCCGTTACACTGCTTCGTCTAATATTAAACGAAATAAGTTTTTTTTCGCCCTCTGGATCCCACTGCTGGGCAAAGGCCTCCCTATTCTTTATCTACACATTCCGGTCTTGTGTTTCGCGTAAAAGAGATTAGTTCGTCGGACGATCTTTTTCGTGGGCGACCTCGTCATCTTTATAACATATACAGAGCTTTAGGTATCTCTCTTTCAACCTCTCGGGTAGTTATTCAGTCTATGAAACTGAACAACAAAGACAGTTGTTCAGTTTCATGGACTGATTAACCACTCGAGAGATTGAAAGAGAGATACCTAAAGCCCCGTATATAACATATACATATATGTATATACATACGCTCACGCCTACAATCCCTAGCGGGGTAGGCAGAGCATCAGTGGTTCCAGAGAACCACTTGATGCTAATTTTGACACAAATTCAATTTTGACACAAATTCCTTCTTTATCCTTCTGATAAAGAAGGAACAAGTTGCATCATGGTGAGAGGTGGTCAGCCTTTCGCCCATTATACAGCAAAACCCTCGCATCCCACTTACAGACTTTTACTGTATACCTGGGAAGAGTAGGTAGCTGGAAAATTCTAAATTTTTCTTTCACTCCCAGTCCAGCATGAAACGTCATCTTTATAAAAATATATATAACTAGATTTCCGCCCGGTACTTCGTTCCTGTGGCACTTTTTTAGTTTTTTCTTTCATAAGAACCTTCTCCTGACAATAAGGAACACAACAAAAAAAGAATAATCCAAATCGGTCCAGCCGTTCTCGAGTTTTGCGCTTACCAACAGATTTAGTGATTCATTTTTAGGGTTCCGTAGTAATCTACGAACCCTTATAGTTTCGCCATGTCCGTCTGTCCGTCTGTCCGCGGGTTTCCTAAGAAACCCTTGGTACTACAGAGCTGAAAATTGGCATGATTATACATATGAATCACGCCGACAGAACTGTAGAGTAAAATCTTAGAAAAAATTTTTTTTCGGGTGTCTCCCATAGACGTGAAAGGGTGATGAATTTTTTTTTTCTCGCCAATATTTTTGAGTGGGATGTCATAGGATAGCATATTAAAAGATAGAAGGGGTTTACTAAGAACGTTTTTCGATTCAGCACTCCATTTGCGAAATATAAATTTTTAAAGTGAAAATTTTTGTCAAACTCAAGTGTCCCCCCCCCTCTACCTGCTAAACGGTTGTTTCTAAAAATGTGGAAAAATTCACGTTGGTAGAATATATAACGAAATTAAAAGGAAAACTATCACACATAAGTTGGTCCTTCAAGTTTGCGAGTAATAATCGACCAAGTGCCAAACACTGTTGAGATTAATAAGAATATATTTACTAATATAAGATCCTTGGTACTACAGAGCTGAAATTTGGCATGGTCATAGATATTGATTGCGCCGACAGATCTAAAATATAAAATTTTGGAAAAAACATTTTTTCGGGTGTTTCCCATACACGTGAAAGGGCGATGGATTTTTTTTTCTCGCCGATACCATCGAATTGAATGTCATAGGATAGATTTTTAAAATATAGAAGGGGTTTACTAAGAACGTTTTTCGATTCAGCACTCCGTTTGCGAAATATAAATTTTTAAAGTTAAAATTTTTGTTAAAAACAAGTTTCCGGGGAGGGACACTACCAGCTAAACGGTTGTTTCTAAATGTGAAAAAATTCACGGTTATATAATATACAACGAAATTAAAAGAAAAGCTATCACACATAAGTTGGCCCTTCAAGTTTGCGAGTAATAGTCGACCAAACGTTTTTGGGATTAATAAGAATATGTTTACAAGGTTCCACGCTAAAAGTGAGGGGAGGTCGAAAGCCAAACTGTAACATATTAACATTTTAGATGTCGTTAAATAGTTTTTTGGGGGTGTTAATTACGAAAATGACATCAAAATTATTTTAACAGCAGGTTGATATTATTTCTAACAGTAATATTGCCGTAAAAAAACAAAAAAAATTCGCTTGTAATTTTATACTTACATTCGGTTGTATTTTGACCAAAACAAAAATTATTTCCGAAATTACAAACTCTTTAATAATACATTTGTTTTTAGGGTTCCGTAGTAATCTACGAACCCTTATAGTTTCGCCATGTCCGTCTGTCTGCAGGTTTCCTAAGAAACCCTTGGTAGCACAGAGCTGAAATTTGGCAAGGTCATACATATAAATTACGCCGACAGAACTGTAGATTTTTTTTCGGGTGTCTCCCATAGATGTGACCTTTCACATCTGTGGGTGATGAATTTTTTTTTTCTCGCCAATATCATAAAATGAGGTATCATAGGACAGCTTTTTAAAAGACAGAAGGAGTTTTCTAACAACGTTTTTCGATTCAGCACTCCGTTTGCGAAACATAAATTTTTAAAGTAAAAATTTTTGTCAAACACAAGTGTCTACCTCTCTACCAGCTAAACGGTTGTTTCTCAAAATGTAAAACAATTCACGGTGGTAGTATATACAACGAAATTAAAAGAAAAACTATCACACATAAGATGGCCCTTCAAGTTTGCGAGTAATAGTCGACCAAGTGCCAAACTTAGTTGGGATTAATAAGAATATATTTACTAATATTAGATCCTTAATAGTACAGAGCTAAAATTTGGCATGGTCATATATATCTATTGATTGTGGTGACAAATCTAAAAAATAAAATGGTGGAAAATTTTTTTTTTCGTGTGTTTCCCATTAACGTGAATGGGCGATGGTTTTTTTTTAGCCGATATCATCGAGTGCGTTATCATAGGATAGCTTTTTAAAAGATAGAAGGGGCTTACTACAAACGTTTTTCGATTCAGCAATCCGTTTAGGAAACATTAATTTTTGTAACGAAAAAAAATGTGGAATAATTCACGAGGGTAGCATTTACGACGAAGTGTACGTACCCTAATCCAAAATGATTGACATACAAGGTTCCACGCTAAAAGTGAGGCGAGCCGAAAGCCAAGCTGTAACATATTGACATTTCAGGTGTCGTTTAATAGATTTTTGTGGGTGCTATTATTTTATTATTCCTTACAATAAAATTGTAGCAAAAAAAAATAAAATTCGCGCTCGCTTCGCTCGCGCATTACCCACTTCCATTCTGTTATATTTAGGCCAAACTTTTTAATAGGTACATTTGTTTATGATACTAAGTATAGTATTTGGGGATTTTAACATCAACTATGACAATATGTTTGTAGAATTAAGAAGCCAGCTGCATATTTGAACCATGCTGCTACGGAACCCTACAATGCGCGTGGCCCGACACGCTCTTGGCCGGTTTTTTATATATAAAATTATACAACAGTAATAAAGCATAATATTTTTCAGGCGAATACAACTTCCACGACAAAGTATTCGAGAGCGAAATGAACACAAAAATCAAGCAAACGGAAGAAAACTACGAGAAAATGCTGTTCAAAGAGGCCTTAAAGAGCGGTTTCTTCGAGCTACAAGCAACTAGAGACAAATACAGGGAGCTCTGTTCCGAAGGCGGCATGCACCAGGATTTGGTCTCTCAGTACATAGCAATACAGGCCAAAATCGTATCACCCATATGTCCGCATGTTGCTGAACATGTGTGGGAGTTGTTAGGAAACGTAAGTTAATTCTAGATAAGTCTAAAATTAAGAATTTTGTATTACCCCCAATCGCTTATAACTCTAACGACTGAACCAATTTTGATCAAATATAGCGAATAATCATCTCGATCTTATAGGCATAGTCAAGTGCGTGGCGGGCTTGGCTAATCATCTGATTACGTCGGCTTTCAAACAAAAAACCGCATTGAAATAGGAGCTACGTTTATGAGCTACGGTGCCACATACAGATACACACGTCAAGCTTATCTTATAACAGCCCTCTTTTTTTGTCATGGGTTAAAACAGGATTGTCTTTTCTGTTATACTCCGAATGATATTAGAAGGTATTACGATTTGAAATAAGTGGGCACTGCGTTTATACGGGATGTAAGGAACAACTTAGCAAATACGTAAACGGTGGAACTACTTATAAATTTAATACGATCGTCTACGAGTAATTATTTTTTCCCGGAAATGTCAAGTTAATAATTTCTATAACCAGGAAGTGCGTGCATGTGTGCGTAAGTTTGTGTGTGTGTGTGTGCTTGAGCGTGTGTTTGAGTGAGAGTGTAGAATATCGAATGCATTTCTTCTTATTGTGTAGGTATAGTCAAGTGTGTGGCGAACTTGGCTAACCCCGGTGTCAGAGTTTCCAAACCGCACAATGGCGTCTGACTTGGTTTTAACGACTGTAGTCAATCGACAACAGCCGGGACCGACAGCTTAACGTGCCCTCCGAAGCACGGAAACGCTCGTGATAAATTGCCACTGATAAATGCATTTGATTTGATATTTAGCAAATAAATAACGTTTCCAGAAATCAAGCATCCTCCACTCGTCCTGGCCTGTCTCCGGTCTAGTAGACGAGGTATCAGTCCGAGCCAGCAACTACCTGATGGATGCAGCCCATTCCTTCAGGATCCACTTGAAGAACCACCTCGCTGTGAAGAAGCCGAAGAAGGGCGAAGCTCCTAAACCTGAGAAGAAGCCGAATAAGGCCGTCATTTGGGTCGCTAAGGAGTATCCGAAGTGGCAGCATATCATTTTGACTACACTTAAACAGCTTAATGGGGTTAGTTTTGTTCCTTTATTATTTTTATTTATTAGGTTACCAACAGAGTGTACGGACGGCTGCAACTCAGGTTACCACACGCGTGCACTGTTGTGATAAGAACGGTTTTGCAATGAAAATGGAGTAACCTGATGCCCTGGCCTCTGTACACTGACACATTCAAGCACATCAAACATGTTAAATATAAAAACTCAATGCCACTTCAATTATAGGTAACTTACGGCAAGCTTAAAATTAAGTTGTAAGAACAATAAAACCTATGCTAAGTTTAAACACTGAGAAAAATAAATAAAAATGTTATCGTGTAGCTAAACTTATTTCATTATTAAAATTAAAGCTTCTATATCTTGCAAATAGCCGGGTGTAAATATATTTTTTAATATGAATTCCATACAAAGTTTCGTTTTGCAAAATGAGTTAGACAAACATGTTTGATAGGCTATACTTTTTTATGTTTAATGTACTTATATTAGAAATTAGCAACTGTGTTACATTGTATAGACTGAAGAATAAGACACTAAGACAAACCACATGTGGTTTAATAGTGTCTTCTTGAAGTTATTGTTACTTTTGATATATTTGTCGAAATAAATAATAATAATACATTATTGACCAATTTCAAATTTTATTTCGATTCTGTTATAAAATGTATGTATAATATTCGTTGTAAGTCATCTACCCTATTAAACTTAATTAACCCTAGTATCAAGAGTTATCAAACCGCAGCATTTCCTCTGACTTGGTTTAACGACTGCACTGTAGCACAACAGGTACTGTAGGTTGAAGGAAAATACTGTAGACTGCACTGTAGGTTGAAGGAAAATACAATGACGAACTTATCCCACAGGGGGATTCCTTCCAGTCCACCTAGTTTAATTCCAGCTTCAATTTGACAGCCAGAGGGCCTACCCGACAACAAGACGATATCGAGCAAGTTAGGCGCTGTTCCTGAACTGAAGAAATACATGAAGCGAGTGATGCCGTTCGTACAGACTGCCCGCGAAAACATGGAGCGTATCGGAGCCGATGCGCTGTCGGTGGGCCTGCCGTTTGACGAGGCGGCCGTGCTGCGGGAGAATAAGCAATATCTTGCTGCCACTTTAGATGTGAGTTTTTTATTTTTTCTTTCTCATAAATAGTAAGCATTAAAAAAATAAACTTTAAAAAAAACAGACTTTAAAAAAGCGAAAATTAAGAAACAATATATTTCTGATACGTATAGATTATTCATATTGATATGATATGTATACAGGTTGAAAAAGAACCTCCTAGCTTTATTGAAAATCCTGAACCAGTGTCACTTACTGAACACTTTTTATGATATTTTTTTTTTGGTGGGGGGGGATTTTTTTTTCCTTAACGTAGACACCACTCGGGTGCACCCCCCGAGCGCTACCCGCACCCCTCGCGTGCCTGGTGTAGGAGTAATGTCTACGTTTAGGTAAAAAATGAACTATTCCCATTGAAAAAATATAAAAAAAAAAATTTTTTTTCATGAATGTGTTCTTTGAGATATACTGGTTCAGGATTTTGAATACAGCTAGGAGGCTCTTTTTCACCCAGTATAGGCTTTCAAATTTTTTTTGTTATTAAAAAGTTTTTTTTTCACTTCTAATGTAAACAATAAAAAAAATAATAATAAAAGCCCAATAAATTCGAGGGTTGCCCTCGAAATCCCTGGGATCACATCATATATGAAATTTGGTACACAGATAGATTAGACCTTGGGAAAGGACATTAGGCTACATTTTGTCCCGAAGCTGGGCACGATGTAGCCTGTAGTCCACGCGGACGAGCCGCGGGCTGAAAGCTAGAAATGAATAAATCTAAAAATTCCGTTAAATTTCAGCTGGACGCAATAGAAGTAAAATACACTGACGCTCCAGACGCTCCCGAGAAATCCCGCGAAGACTGCATCCCTGGCCAACCCCACATCAACTTCATAGCGGAGCCGGGGGTTGACGTCACCTTCGTTAACCCTTCGCCGCTCAATGGACTGTTCTCGGTGACCATTAGCCTCTCCGATGGAGATTCTCTTGAGAAGGTTAAGGCGAAGATAGCTAAAGAAGTCAAGGCTATTACAGGTTAGTTGATTTTTAAGAGACCGGTTTGGTCAACTGGTAGTGACGCTGCCTCTTGATCGGCGGGTACTGGGTTCGATACCCAGTTGGGGCAAATATTTGTGTAAAAAGTAGATGTTTGTTAAAAAGTAGAAAAATAAAATAAAATGATTGAATTACACCCTGCACCTTACCCACTCACTTATCAGCCATATTATTTCCACACCTCGCGTTTCACTCAAAGGCGAGGGCTGAAAATCAGTGTTCTTCTTCTTACCAGCCTATGTTCGTCCCCACCTCAGGGCACGGGCCTCCCTCGAAACACGAAGAGGATTTAGGCCGTAGTCCACCACGCTGGTACAGTGCGGGTTAGTGGCCCACCGCGCGCCTTTCGAAAACGAATTTTTTTAGACGCATCACGATTTTTTTCTTTCACCGCTGAGCAAGTGATAATTAATTAGAAATCTTTACATAAATCCGTAAAAGACGACTTTGGTACGGCCCGCACCAGGAATTATATTATGAAACGAGCGGGCCTGTTTAAAATTATAATTTTTAATCACGAATTTACCCCGAATTTAGTGGTATAGGCCCGCTTGCTTAATAATACAGGAATTTCTCTTTTCAGATGTAAACAGTCTAAAACTATGGCGGTATAGCGACCCAGTTCTCGGGCCCAGAAAGATCCCCGTGGCGGGCGACCATGAAACCAAATGTATTACCCTGGACACTGCAGCAGTATTACGAGTAGACCTGGCCTCAAACTCGGTGGGCTTGGCCGACAACGGCAAGAGCATCCCTATAGGCACGCAAATGGTCTACACTTACGAAAAATAATATTATTAAAGTTTTAAAAACTGTCTTTGTAAGAATTAAATTATTTATTTAATTTTTTATGTGTTTTTTATTTATCTTTTCGTGAAAATGCTTCGTGTAACACAAAATAAAAGTAACACGAGAGTTAAGAACGTTCGAAACGTGTCGTGTCTTCTATGGAAAGTATTGTATTATAGTTAGCCCTTTTAGCGCCAAGAGTTTTTGTCAAAAACGCCCACCACACACCAAGACATTAAAAATTAAAAAAAAAAAATAATGTCGTGACGTATGGCGAACGCTTGATGAACGATATTAAAGTTAAAAAAAAAAATGTCTGATATTATCAGACTTTGGCGGTGAGGGCGCGAAACTTAAACGTCTGATATATCAGACTTTGGTGGTGAAACGGTTAAAAAGCAAGTATTAACAAGAAAACTTAATCTAGACAAGGGCACGGACATAATTCTGTGGAAGCTAATAATAACACAAAAAAAACTGTCGTGTAGTGAATAATATATACATAGGTACCTACTTAGCTAGCAAAACTTTAAGGGGTGATTCTCCCCATTGAAATTAGAGCTACTTTCCCCAAAAAATGTAGACTTCTCTCGTAGTAGGGCAATCGGCTGATCACTCGAAATTTCGAAGCGAAATCTTTTTTAATATTTCGATCTATGTTCCATGTGGATTATTTAAAAGTTAATACATCGTACTGGCGTGGCGATGGGGTCTGTCTCAATTCGGGATTTACCACATTATATCGTTGTCAAAGTCTATTCAATATATATTTGTCTCAATTTTATTAATTACATAGTTTATTTTCATTCGAGTTTTTGTGTAACTTGAAAAGGGACATTGAATAAAACATTAAGGTTGAATAAAAGCAGTTTATTAATATAATTATTATAATATAACACTAGATAATTAAATAACGTACGAATGGTTATTCACAGTAGAATGTTTTACATTTCGAGTAGATATGGCTAATAGTAGACAGTCAACCTCACGCCAAGCTTAACACTATCCGTGTTATATTCACCATTTGTATAAAACGTACACACACTGTACTATGAATTTTAAAAGAAACCACTTACGTTATGTAAGCTATCTTTTTAATCTGGTCAGGAATTAAATAAGATAAAATTGGAAATCTCATAAATATGCAAATAATGCTACATCAGTATTACACTAAAATTTCATACATTTTACACCAGATTAAAAAGATAAGCTTACAACGAGATTATAATTTATTGTCAAAAATATTATTTGCTTGATCATTTTAAAACTCTTACTTATGATTTTCAATAAAGTACAGAAGCCCCAGCACATCAAGTTACCCCCTTTTTTGTTGCAAAAACATTCTTAGCGTAATAACATAGAGTACACCTATTTGATAGCTTAATCTGCTGGCTTCTGTACGCTTCGTATATAATGACTTCGATACATTTTACAGGAATATTGACACAAAACAAACAGCCAATCACATTTGTTTGTAGTACACACGGCAGCACATCAGGCTATAGACGTTGACCTCGAAGTTATTTTCGTAAATGTGCTTGCTGGCTTTCGTAGTGCTAATGTGTATTCTGACGTGCTGCTGTGTGTACTTTTATCCATTTATCTTACTATACAAAAATGAAGGTCCTAATTTATCAACGCCCAGCCCTAACTTTTGGACGTAGGAATTAGAAATTTTGCACAGCCGTACCATACATGATATAGACAAGGAATGAGTTTCGATGTTTAAATTCCCATGGGAATGAAGTCCCGAAAATCTAGTTTTGATAAAGTACTGTTTGGAAATGCTTTTAAATTAAGATACGAGAAAACCATGTTTTTTTTTCAATACATCAGTCAGATAACAGTGTAATATGCAGGCAAATTGCATAATTCGGCCGATTACAAACGGCGTCATTATTTTACAAATTACTAATCAGTGCTGCACCTGCATGTTATATGAATGCATTTGTAATGCATAAGAACTAGTAAGATATTTGAATAGTGAGTTATTTTAATGATACTAGCTGTGGATATTTTCAAACTGGGGTATTGGAAGCTATTTTGTATTAATTTGCAGAACTACTGATTTTCATTTTTTGTATTAAGTAATGGAAAGCTACTTCTGAGAAATAATAACAATTATAATTATATGTAGCTATAAATAAATACTTTAAAAAGTTGGAATAGGCTACCAGACTTATTTTATTGAAGGAGTCTATCGTAAAAAGTTAAAACAAAAATTTTTTACAACTCTACTAAAAATCTTTGTAATATATCGATTTTTTAAAATAATAGACAAATTTGAAAATATCAGCTGAATCAAAGAAAGTATGGACAAAATTATACACGAGAGAAAAAAAAATCGGCAATTTCATAATTAAACCCAAATTACACCTGTCTTACTAACAAAAACATTTCAAGTTACGTATAACAAGCGTACACGCAGTTTTTTCTCTGTTTTAGGTGCTATACGCTTTGTGTAGACTTCATTAGTAAAACATTTAAATGTAAAAATGAGTGATAGACGAGTTATACAATACGTGTCGGTTGCTGTCCTTTGGGTGGGCGTGAGTGGGTGCTAGGTGGGAGCAGGGGCGGGGGCGGCAAAGAGTGAGTCGAGGTGCGCGCCTTCGGGCTGGTCGAGGGGCCCGCGCTGCTCGGGCTTCGCGGGGGCTGACATAGCAGGCAGGTCCACTATGTATACTTCTTTCTTGAATAACTGACCCACGTTTCTGCCGATTAACTGTCAAACAAACACAAAATTTCAAATTCATAATAATATTATAAATACTAAATCAATCAATCAATCTATTTATGGTGGATAATGGGTATTATAACCTGTTAACCTGTGACAATAGCAGCGGTTCTCAAAGTTTTTTGTTAACGGACTCCTTTGGAAAACAAGATATGTGACTGTGAAAATGGAAAGGTACGACTTTCGTGATAGTCGTTAAGGTTCACAATTAGTGTGATGAGCTATTGTAAATATTATTGACTAGCTGACCCGACAGACGTGGTCCTGTTTTCTTTTTTTTTTCAACTTTTTTAATTTTTTCTTTCATAAGATCCTTCTCCTGATAATAACGAACAGAACAAAAAAGAATTATCGAAATCGGTCCAGCCGTTCAGGCGTGATGCCGTGACCAAGGGAAATAGGGATTCATTTTTATATATATAGACTAGCTTGCCGCCCGGGACTTCGTTCCCGTGGCACTTTTTTAGTTTTTTCTTTCATAAGAACCTTCTCCTGACAATAAGGAACACAACAAAAAAAGAATCATCCAAATCGGTCCAGCCGTTCTCGAGTTTTGCGCTTACCAACAGATTTAGTGATTCATTTTTATATATAAGATTATCCCGAACGTTGTACATTTTACTAAACACAGTCACATTTTTGGCGGAGCTTTTAAGTAATTTAAAACTGGTCGAGTTACACTGTTGGCCAAGCTCGTGGCTGAAAGTTTGAGAGCTCTTAGTTCCATCTTAAATAGATGGAAAAATATTTTTTTTTGTGTGGGGTGGACAAGGCAAAACCTATATCGTGGTAATCATACATCGTTACCAGTTAGTTTTGTATATTATAAATACAACTGAATTGTCTTAATTTTATGTGAAACAAAATAAGGAAAAAAAAAATGATTCTGCTGATTTAATAACAACGTAGATTAACCTTCGCGGGATTTTTGCACACCTGTGTGTAAGATTTGTATCGCACGCGCCGAAAACAAGCGCGCGACGGGTTAACCCAGTCTTCTTGTAGTTTTATAGCTCATTGGTATTTTATAAATGAAAGTATCAATGTTCTTTGAAATAAATGTTCTATGTTACTCATCAGCTTTGAGAACTCATTTACCGCTATACAAGGTGTCCCAAAATTCAACGATAAGCCGGGACCAGAAGATCGGCCTGCCCAAGGCTACTCCAGGAAAAATAAGAAAAAAATTATATCGACCTTTGCCTTTAAAAAAAAGAAAAAAAAAGAAAATTCTTTGAAAATTTACACCCTTGAAGACATTTTCCGCTACCATGACCACAATTTTGCGTATTACGTAATTTTGTTTTTTGTTTTGGCAACCTAAATAGCACTGCTATCTACCACAAACCTTAAAAAACCCAGCATGCCTCTGGGTTCTCGACACGAATCCATCAAAATATTTTTTTTCCCTGAAATTTTGATTTTTTCCAACTTTCAGCCCACATTTACCCACCGTGGTGTAAAAAAAATGTATCGACACTACCATGGCAACTTTTTTTAAAAGTTGGCGCATCTAATTAAGATTCTAAAATGGTATAAAACTTAGGAAAATTACGCACCAAATAAAAAAAAATCGTTATAATTTTAAATAAAGTCCCAAAATCAAAAATGTTTCAAGGTGACAATAATCAGTGTTAATGTGCCCAAAACATGTTTTTGCTACCAATTATTGAAATTTATACGAATAAATACATTTAAGAAGTTAGAAAGCGAAGAAATGAGAAGCTAAGTCAAAAAAGAACTTTTTAAACTGAAGACCTAGCTGTGTGGTCATAGTTTCCCCTGCCTTTCCTGAACCCGAATTATTAAAAAAAATACAGTATTAAGTGGGAGTTTTCTTTGGCGGGAAAAAAAAAGTTGTCTGGTGTTTGTCTTCGGTGCGAAAAAGTTCTTGGATTTGCTTTTTGGGTTTGATGAAGTGATTTAAAACCGAAATTCATTTTGGAAAACTTTTGAAAGAAAGAAGAAAGAAAATAACGTTAAGGTTTTTTGCTTACTTTGAACTGTTTAACGTTTACCATGCCGCAACCATACACAGCGTTGGAATATGCTAATATGCATCTAGTTTACGGAGAATGCCGATGCAATGCTAACGCTGCTAGTAGATTGTACCGGGAAAGGTATCCAGACGCTGAAAGACACCCGGATTATAGCGTATTTATCAATGTGCATCAGGCGTTTTCGGAGGGACGTTTACCGTCTAACAGACAACATGCTGGAAGACCTCGGATGGAGCGCGATGAAGTCGTTCTGAATGAAATAGACAACGACTCTACTACATCCGTACGTGCGATAGAAGAAGCGACGGGAATTCCAAAAAGTTCTGCACACCGAATTCTACAACGGATCGAACTTCACCCCTATCACTACAAGCGTGTGCAAACGTTACTTCCACGAGACTATCCACTGCGGGTTGAATTTTGTCGTGTAATGCTGCAAAAGCACCGGGAAGATCCCCAATTCCTTGATAAAATTCTGTGGTCGGATGAATCGACATGCAAAAGAGATGGCTATTTAAATCTGCATAATTTACATAGCTGGAGCCATGAAAATCCGCACCTGATGAGAGAAGAAAAATCTCAATACCAATTTAAGGTAAACCTATGGACATATTAAATGGACAAGTGATTGGGCCCTTTGAGTTACAAGGCAACTTGGATGGCGATACTTACTTAAATTTTTTACAGAACAACTTACCAGATTTATTGGAAGACGTGCCGTTAAGTAATTTACAAAACATGTGGTTTCAAAATGATGGTTGCCCAGCTCACTATGCCAGCCAAGTGCGACAATACCTAAACGAAGAGTATCCAGAAAGTTGGATCGGGCGACTTGGTCCCATCTTATGGCCGCCTCGTTCACCCGATCTTAACCCCCTGGACTTTTTCTACTGGGGTTGTCTCAAAGACAAGGTTTACTCAAAACCTATTTCAACAATGGACGAGCTCCGTCAAAAAATTAACGTCGCTGCTAATGAAATAAATCGCAGAGGATATGCAAGAAAAATAAAAAGATCCTTTTTAAGGCGATGCCCTGCCTGTATTAATGCCGGTGGCAAACAATTTGAACATTTACTTTGATTTTAAAATGCGATAAAATTACTTGAAATTAAGAAAGATTTGTTCTGTTTCATTTAATAGTTATTGTCTAATTAACTCTCTCTAAATTCTTAAATGTATTTATTCGTATAAATTTCAATAATTCGTAGCAAAAACATGTTTTGGGCACATTAACACTGATTACTGTCACCTTGAAACATTTTTGATTTTGGGACTTTATTTAAAATTATAACGATTTTTTTTATTTGGTGCGTAATTTTCCTAAGTTTTATACCATTTTAGAATCTTAATTAGATGCGCCAACTTTTAAAAAAAGTTGCCATGGTAGTGTCGATACATTTTTTTTACACCACGGCGGGTAAATGTGGACTGAAAGTTGGAAAAAATCAAAATTTCAGGGAAAAAAAATATTTTGATGGATTCGTGTCGAGAACCCAGAGGCATGCTGGGTTTTTTAAGGTTTGTGGTAGATAGCAGTGCTATTTAGGTTGCCAAAACAAAAAACAAAATTACGTAATACGCAAAATTGTGGTCATGGTAGCGGAAAATGTCTTCAAGGGTGTAAATTTTCAAAGAATTTTCTTTTTTTTTCTTTTTTTTAAAGGCAAAGGTCGATAAATTTTTTTTCTTATTTTTCCTGGAGTAGCCTTGGGCAGGCCAATCTTCTGGTCCCGGCTTATCGTTGAATTTTGGGACACCTTGTATAATTTTGTATAAATTATTAAAATTTGTTGTTTCCTAATGAAGGGATGCGTTGCGGTTTATGCGAGCACTTATTGTTTTATTTTGGTTACTATGTTCGACTGTATGTATTTTTTTAATGTATGTTCACCGATTTCTCCGCCAATTATGGATCGATTTTCAAAATTCTTTTTTTGTTCGAAAGAGTTTACTCCAGAGGTGATTCCATATAAATTTTATCGAAAATGATACTACAAACCAGAACATCATCTAAATAAATGAGTGACATTTGCGAACTGTTGTCGGGATTGAAGTCGGACGTTTTTATAACGTGGAAAATTATGTTGTATTAACTTTGTATCCAAGGCTGTTGGTTTTACAAATATTAAATTAGTTAAATACATTAAAATAAAGCTAATTTGAATTTGAACTAGTCCACTTACCCTAGAGGTGATCTTCTTGAACAACTCCCGCTTGCTCTTGTCGATCTTGTTGGGCTTGTTGTTGTGCGCGGCGATCTTCTCGTCGAGTCTGTGCAAGTCGTGCGCGTCTACATCCGGGATGGCGCGCAGCACTGATATGATGCCCGGGAAGCGGGGGCGGAGGGTCTCGTATATCTATAGGTAATAAGAAAGAAAGAAAAATAAATTTATTCACCATATAAAACAGACACCGAAAAAGCATAAAAATGAATAATGTGCTTCCTCAGTCAGGCTGTTTTTCAGTGAGCACCTGAGTTGACTGCTAACAACATGCTTATAGGATGCAGCACAATAATTTCCGAGAAGAACCTTTTTACACAATAATAAGAACTTTTTTCATCAAAATTCAAGTCACGGTTAATAGACAATCAGACAAAATCTTATATATTAAGTCGCAGGACCTGACGCAGATAAGTTAGATAAATAGATGAAATATGCAATCAAATTCACAAGTTGTATTATTCTAAAATCAGCTATAAATAAAATAGCGAAAATGATAGATGTTGATAGCATTGTTAGTAGGTGCAAACAGTTGAATTTTTATTTATTTATTGTTGATTAAATGTGTAAACTAATGTGTAAAGGACGGAGGCCAAGCTTTGTGTAGGGCGAAACTCAGAGCGTTATAATAACCCTTTTAGCGCCAAGAGTTTACGTCAAAAACGCCCACCACACGCCACGACCACAGAATAAATAATAGTACTAACGTACAGAAGTCTCACTCCCTAACAAAAGTCAACTTTAGGTATAAAAATTTGCCTACTATTGCGAGCGGCACACGCTTGCAACAGAAATTGAAACTTATAGTCGGTCGCTAGCGTTTATATTCTATTGCGCTCCACCGACTCGATGCCGCGTTCGCGACGAGAGCTCAGGGTTAACACTCGCCGCCGATTTAGAGGTAAAATTATTATTGAAATTAATTAAGTAAGATAACACTGCTTATAAAATCTAGAGTAACTTTAGTTAGGAAGTGTAATAATTAAAAACACAAGTTAGCTTAACCAACCATGTTACTTGATACCTAGCCTACATCCTACTAACTACAGACACCTACAGACTATTTTGATGGCAAAACGTGTTTCTGTCTGGTTTTAATATTGTTAACAAGTAGATACACTTATTATTTTGTTCAACACGCGACCAACGCGGTGAGCGCGCGCGCGGCGAGTTACAACCCGCGCTCGCTGCATACTCAGTATGTCCGCCGCGCGAACATGCCTAAACAAAGGAGTGACACCCCCCTGCCACGACATCAAAACATTAAATTTTTTTTTAATGTCATGGCGTATGACGATCGCTTGGTGAACGATATAAAAGTAAAAAAAAATATTTTTGTCTGATATATCAGACTTTGGCGGCGAGGGCACGAAACTTAAACGTCTGATATATCAGACTTTGGCGATGAAAAGGTTAATATCCTGGATGGCCGTCACACAAAGAGGTAAAGTTGAGGCCCAAGGCCGAGTACTTTCATTTAAGAAGCGAGACGACGCTAGCCTCGTATCGGGTGAATGCGTAGGCCGAGTCTTTGGAAGATTATTTTATTCAAATATTAGCATTCCGCTCGGGACTTCGTTCCCGTGGGAATTCGGGAAAATTATGTAGCCTATGTTACTTAGGGATAATGTAGCATCCTAATGGTGAAAGAATTATTGAAATCGGTCCAGTAGTTTTTAAGTTTATTCGTTACATACAAAAATACAAATTTTTCCTCTTTATAATATAGTAGTATAGATTTATTTATTTATTTACTTTATTGCAAACTTCATAGCTTATACATGTTACATTACATAGCCCTTATATTAAAAATGTATATAGCCAATTAAGAAGTTAAACATATTATAAACTGTAGATTTAGATTAATGGGAAGCATATATATATGATTAACAAAACAAAATAGATTGGATGAGTAATGAAAAGTAAGGACAGTATTAGTATATTAATATAGTAGGTGTCGGACAAATATTTGGTTTGCCACTTTTGACAACACTTCCCATGTAGCCAAAATATCGCTAAGGTTGAGCAATATGTAACAATGAAAGAGATGCATGATCTTGACGTTTTGTGACATGATATGCTTGACATCAGCTATCATTGATCTTGTTCCAGTCTTTACAAATATTTTTTTCATTCCCCCATCTCGGAAAGAGTATTATTGCTCTTCGATATCTGAGTGCAAAAGCCGTTTTTATCCGCTAGAGGATTGTGAATTCAAAACATCATTTAAACTTATTTACAAATACTTTTTGTTTTTCTTCTTGTTGACAATGTCACTCTAACGAATGGCAAAGAAAGTATTGGCAAACTGTTAAAATATTATGAAGCGAAAATCAACCTTGTATAAACTAATATTATAAAGAGGAAAGATTTGATTGTTGCATTGAATAGACTCCGAAACTACTGAACCGATTTGAAAAATTCTTTCACCATTAGAATCTTATATCATCCGGGAATGAAGTCCCGAGTGGAACGTTATTTGTTTTATAATTTTCTAGGAGAATTTGAACCTTTTTTTTTTAATATTTTTTTTTTATCTCGACCACAATCTAGCCCAAGGGCAAAGATGCGGTCGAGGATGTAGCGAGCTCACCCAGAAGGAGCCTATCCACTCGAACTTTAAAGATATTCGGGTTATACGAGCTCGGAAATACAGACGGAGGCATTCCCTCGTAGTGCGCAATATGAAAGTTATCACCTTAAGTCGGTAAGCAATTTACTGCCGTACTCAGAGACGTCAATTAAAGTTAAGAAGTAATTAAATATCATGCTATCCTCGTTTATATCAACGAGACTGAAAGAGACAACATCAGAGTTTAACAGTACTTAACTTTAATTGACGTCTCCGAGTGCGGCAGTTAGAGTGAGATCGTACCTGCACAGCCAGCGCCAGCAGCGCGGCCTGGTTGGCGTCGTGCTGTCCGTGCGTGCGCAGCGCGTGCAGCACGGCGTGCAGCGCGGCGCCCGCCTCGGCCGCCGCCACGCGCCCCGCGCCCAGCGCCGCGCGCAACGCGGGCAGAACCAGTGCGCACGCGCGCAGCGACGACATCGAGTCGCCCCACGTCATCGCCGCCAGCACCTGCACGTTACGTACGATATACTTTAATAGGGAATATGCATGAACTTTTTTATCGCATCGATTAACGAAATATATACCGTAGTTGAAAAGTGAAATTAAAATTAAAATCGGCCGAGAAATACGCATTTAAAACTATTAATTACGCACCGATTAGACGGAGATAACCGACATGGACTGTGACGTCACATATCACTACGTCCGAAACTACTCCGTGATAAATTTCGTTTTGCTAGAAAGAGATAGAAATAAATCTACGATGGCTTATATCTTTTTTAATTTCATAGTTATTCGAAGAATAGTTGTACTAAATTGTTTATTACATGAATGAGGATTAATTTTTTAAATAAAAAAAAAATCATGCATATTCCCTATTGCACACAAAGACATAATACAGTACAATTAACAAAACCTTATTGCGGCCTTATTGCTAGGTAGTATAGTACTTTATCCAATAATTTAATTTAATTTCTACCCCTAACTTCGTTCCCGTGTGAATTTCGGGTGAAAACCGAACCATCCTCTTGAATCCGTTGAGTAGCTTTTGAATTTATCGTATTCAGACAGATAAAAGTGCCCAGAAACTTTCTTTTATACAAGGCTTTAGGTTTCTCTCTTTCAACCTCTCGGGTGGTTAATCAGTCCATGAAACTGAACAATTTTCCCAAGGAACATATTCAAAATACGAAAAAAAATTTTGATCTCCCATACAAAATGCCCTATACGCTGATGAAGTTTGTATGGCAACTCAAAATTTTCACGTTTTCACAAATTTCAAGTAAAACAAACTTAATTGACTAGAATTGAAAATTCAGGTTGAGTACTCGCTCATTTGAAAATTATAGCCCTCTATGTATCTCCAGTATTCTATTATAATATAACTTCTCAAACAGACCTCTTTTGTATGAAAAATCGTGCAATATCCCTAAACCATGTTGATGTGTGTACATAAAACAAAGTCGGGTTTGTTCGAAACTTATAAACTCGAGAACGGCTGGACCGATTTTCAAGGTTTTTCTTATTTGTTGTTTTTGTCTCCATCCCGGATAGAATACCTATTGGAAAATTGACGAAAAAATTCCCACGGGAACGAAGTCGCGGGCGAAAAGCTATTTGTATAATAAAAAAACAGTCTGTATGTCTGTCTGTAGCAGGATTTTTGGCGGGAACTCGGCGTGAGGAGTTGTTGTGCCGATTGAATTTTTGTTTATTACAGTAAAGAGTGGTTTAATGTGTGATATTAATAGTGTATTGTGCAGTAAACTAACTTTAAACAGTGTGGTGATAAAGGAATTCAAGTGATACAGTGTATCTGCTCCGTTTGGTTCCGACAAAGATCCCGCGGCAGTGCTTCTTGCCGCCATAGTTTTTCGTAAAAACACTATCGGTTTACGAAGGACCTGAGAAGCCTACTTCATGTTTTATTGACCTGACCTGAGAATACTTCATGTGTTATTGTTGCTTTTAAGCTGATGGTCTCGTTACCAATGCTTTGTCAAATAAAAAATAAATAAAAATAAAACTGTCTGTTGCATAGATAAAAAAGAAACATACCAAGTGTAAGGCGACAGGCCCGGCCGTGGGATGAGCTAACAACATCTGCCCTAGCTCGGACACGCTCTCGGCCACGCGCGGCGGCGCGGCCGGAGGACTGTCTTCCTCCATGTCAGCCGCGTTAGCCTCCGCTGGACCGCCTTCTACTAACGTTATCTGGACAAACAAACAAAAATAGTTAAAAACATTTAAAACTTACCTTTGGAAAATTTTAAGATAATAAAATTAATAGTAGATTACCCAACAAGTGAAAAAAAGGTGAATTCTTTTCGAGGGATACAAGAGCCGAGATGATTTTTTTTTTCACGTGTTAGGTACTCTACTTTTTACCATTGACTACGAGAAAAAGAAAATAATTACTCTGTGACAGTAAATTATCAACAATAGCTGCTGCTTTAACACGAAATGACTCTGGAACGAGAGATTCACTTTCACCACTGGATGTCGAACTCATTTTATGATTTTGAGACAAAAACTTTTAAGAGAAACTTTTAATTGCATGAAAATTGCACAGAAAATTGGCTGAATTCCTTATTCTAAATTTAAAATTTTTAACCGAGCCATAATCCAGTTATTACATACAGCCAAGTTTTAGTACGTTTTTATAGCGAGAGTATGCAACCTCCTTACACATTTTCTTTTGTTTTCTTACTAAAATCCGTATATTCGCGTATGTTCGAAATTCAAAATGTTTTATTCACTCAGTAAAATAAACAGCGTTTTATTCACTGTTTTGAAATAACGGACCCTTTTTGAGGGGCAATGGTAAAAATAAATAAACGCTACAACCCATTTCTTTCCGTGGGTGTCGTAAGAGGCGATTAAGGAAACACAAATGAGACCTGCCTCTTATTAATCCACCCCAGCCAACGTCACCTCAATTTGTTCTAAGCTGAGGTGTCGGCCTATGGTCTCACGCGGTGTGGTAGGCTCTGTAAAGGGCCGTCTGCTTCAATACTCAATCATTGATTGCTTTCCATGGTTTTCGCGACAACCCTCCTACCGAAGTCCGACGCCAAACAGCTTGCTGTGTTCCATCGGTACGTAGGTGCCATATAGGCATTTTCTGGGTTAACTCGCTCCATCGTCGACCTCATCTATGACCTTGGTCAAGATTGAGGTCAAGAGTTGACCTATCTTATGATTAAAAAAATACACACTCAAAGGCCCACACTTAGGGTTTCCCTTGTGTCGTGCGTCCCTCGGAACTCGAAAAAAAAAAGCAGATACTCACTTTGACTATTTCCAAATATTCCCTAGTGAGGTTCCTAACAAGCATATCTTCTAACACTTCTTCAGATTCACTGCCGCCTTCTTCCAACTTCCCGGATTCGTACAGCGACGTGATGTACTCCCAGCGCCGGGTTAAGTGTATTAACACTGTAACAAATTAAGGAAAAAATATTAAGCGTTTTAGCGGAATTAATAATTATTTTAAACGTTTGAAATTGATTTAATAAACAAACTTGCAGGTATACGTTGTGTTATAATTTTAACCGTGTGGTGATCGGTTGAGAATAACGCCACCCCATCTCTTTCCGTGGGTGTCGTAAGAGGCGACGTAGGAAACACAAATGAGACCTGCCTCCTAGTAATCCATCCCAGGCAACGACACTTCATTTTTTTCTGAATCTGAGGTGTCGTCCTATGGTCTCATGCGGTGTGGTAGGCTCTGTAAAGGGCCGTCTGGTTCGCGACCACCTTCCTACTGAAGTCCGACGCCAAACAGCTTGATGTGTTCCGTCGGTGCGTGGGAGTACCAGTGCCTTTATAGGCATTTTCTGGGTTAACTCGCTCCATCGTCGACCTCATCTTTGACCTTATGGTCAAGATTGAGGTCAAGAGTTAACCCATCTTATAATAAAATAAAAATAAAATATAAAGACTAACATTATGACAATTTTTCAAGATCAAATATAAGCTTTAAAATCGGACTTAAGGTTACTGGATTCTTGTAAACTAAGGACAGTTACTTTAAAGTACGAGTGAATAGGCTTCTTCCAGGCGCGGTCGCAGCCTGAAATTTTGGAGGGGGTCACTTACCCAATTCACAACTAAGTAGACAGCCTTTATCTTGAATCTTTACAATAAACTGAAAAATTACATTATCTGAATATTGTTATACAATCTTTATCATAACGACGCATATTGATTTTGCTAAGATTATCAAAACTACGTAGTTCGGTTCTTTGTTTCTAAACTAGATGTCATTTCCAAGTTATTTTGGCCATCGTACCTAGTTCATAAAAAACACCACTAGATGTCAGCAAACTATAAATTTATCGCTGTTGGGGATAGCTAGAAATTTCCTTTTATAATTTGGCAAATTTTTGAGATTTTCAATTTGACCTTAGATTTTGGGGGGGGTCATGTCCCCTGTGACCCCCCCCTTCGGACCGCGCCTGGCTTCTTCTGGGTGAGCTCGCCACGTCCTCGACCGCATCTTTGCCCTGAGCACCTAGCTCAAGAGCGAACCCATTAATAAAATAAAAAAAACCGTGTGTCACACAATGTTATTAGATTTTTAAGATCAATTCATGTAGTGTGTGTGTGATATAGTAAGGTACTCGTTGCATGTAGTGTACGTACAGTGAGGTGGTTGTTTCTTGTAGTGTATGCTCGATGTTAGTGTGTATAGTGGGGTTGTTGTTGGTGGTAGTGTGTGTATAGGTGTTGGCAAAATATCAGCGTTGCGACACTTCTGCAACATTATGCTGAGCCAGAATCTAGTCACTGGCACAGTACACGCTCCACTTTCTAACGGTTTTACTTTCTCATGTTATTTCTTGTTGTGTGTGTTAATGTTTTGATTCTTTTGTGTATTGTATTTCTGTTAATAAATGTGTTTCTGTTAATAAATGTTTTTTCTATCTATAGTGAGGTGGTTGTCGGTGGTAGAGTGTGTATAGTAAAGTGGGTTGTTGCATGTAGTGTGTGTAGTGAGGTGTCGATTGGTGGTAGTGTGTATAGTGAGGTTTTCGTTGCATAGTGAGGTGTTTTTTCGCTGGTAGTGAGTTTATAGTGAGGTAGTTGTCGGTGGTAGTGTGTGTATAGTTAGATGCTTGTTGCATGTAGTGTGTGTAAAGTGAGATGGCTATCGGCGGTAGTGTGCACTGCACTGGGTACTCACTGGCCTGGTGCGCGTGGTGCGCGAGCGGCAGCGCGACGGCCTGCGCGTGCGCGGGCGGGCAGTGCAGCAGCAGCGGGCGCAGCGCGGCCCGCAGCACGCGCCGCAGCCAGTGGTCGGGCAGCGCGCCCAGCCCGTGCAGCAGCGAGCCGCACAGCGAGCGCGCCAGCCCCGGCATCTGGTACAGCTCGCGCCCGAGGCTGGCCGCCATCGCGCCCACTAGGTGGCATACCTGTGAAGATATAACGCGTCTGTGACGAGTCTGGACACCCATACGTAGTATCTTTATCTATTAATTAATAATTTTCTTTTTCTTACACCTTTCGACTTCTAGGTTGGTGCGTTCGCCTAGGATTCTAACGCCTAGGTGCTCTATATTTGCATCTAGGACTTAGTAACCTAAAGTTCTAAAGCCTAGGTGTAATCCTGGTCTACTTCTATACTTGTGGTATTCACCTGGGACCCTAAATCCTAGGTGGAATATACTACTGTTTTATACAAACTGTAAATCTGCAAGCTTACCATATTCACTAAGGTCATTGTACTGCTTGTAAAGAACTTAAATAAATTATAAAATAAGATTGACAAAATTTCGAAATTTTTAATTTTTAATTTATTTTCATCGACAATTAATGCACACAGCACTAATCCATCGATACATTATCGATACTCATGCACATCCCTATTACATGGCGTGTACGGTTTTTAACTGATCAATTTAACTTACACGAACTATTTGCTGTCAAATAAGAAAAAGAAAAAAATTGACATTGGCACAAGTTTTGGCAGAAATGGTTGTTTGTTTTTTGCAAAATTTTTCATAAAATTGCCATTAATAGTCATTGAAATATTACGTACTAGCGTACCAATGTTAATAGTACCTAAGTTGAGTTGAACGCGGATTTTTACCGGTCGCGCTTACGCCACGGGGCGATATGTAAAATTACCAAGATAACACAATGGATCGGACGTGATGGCCCAGTTCCCTGGCCAGCGCGATCCCCGGACTTAACTTATTTGTGAATGAGGAGATGTGAAAACTTGAAAAGATTTGTGTACACGGAGGAAATTGAATGTATTGATGTGATACGGAACATAATTTTCAGTGAACCGTAAATGAATCGTAAGGAAAGTCATCAGAAAGTCATCATATTCACCAACTTAGACCAGCTTGATGAAGACTGGCTTACTTTGAGGCATTGCTTAACTGTGTCTGCAATCCAAAAAGTGCTAGAACAGTTATTCGTTTTGTTTTGTTAAAATAAGAATTTCCGTCTCTGCTAGATTGTGTTTAGTGCGAAATGATGGGTACTCTAAGATGACTATGACCGCAACTGCTAACTAGAACTTAGAATACTGTAAGTACTGTGTAAATAAACGTGTAAATGTTGTAAATAATGTCATTTATGCTTTTTACTTCGCCAAAAAATCCTTATTTCTTAGTAGGAATCCCGTATAACTCTAAAATTAAAAATGTTGTATAACCCCCGACATTTATTGCGTATAACTTTTAAACGGCTAAACCGATTTTGATTAAATAAAGCTAAGAACCATCTTAATCACGGCAGCTTTCAAACAAAAACCCGCATCGAAATCGGTTGATTCGTTTATGAGCTACGATGCCACAAACAGACACTCAGACATACAGATACACAGAAACTTATAACATACCTTTTTTTGTCAAGGTCAAAAAGTAAAAAGGAAAGTCTGCAATCATTTGTTTTGTTTATCATTTGATTTGAGATAAACGAACATTAGGTAAATTTCTATTGCTCCTAAAGTTAATATGGACAGGAAAAACATTTATGTAGTTTATTCCGGGCCATACTTTAAAAAAAAGTTTTGTTTAATTTTAGTTTTTCATAAAGTATTCCATTTTGGAAGTTCTCGAATAAAGTAGGAAACATGACTAAATGGATGGTATTCCATTTTGGAAGTTCTCGAATAAAGTAGGAACATCACGTCGGTGAATATGGCAAGCTTGCAAATTTGCACCCTGTATATTAGGTATATGGGAAAAGTGTCATGAAAAAGCCAGGTTTTGAAATAGGAATCCTAGAGACTAATTAGACAAGTCTAAAGCACGGTTTATAAATCATCAATTTAGTAAAAACATTTACCGGTTAAAATAAAAAACTAACCCCAAAACATTATTATTTATACAACTTTAACGATTAACTGATTGCGTTACTTTACTATAAAAGTAGAAAAAAAAAATATATTTTTTCTTTTACCTAAAAATAATGTGTATCTATACAAGGTGTTTCAAAAAAACCCAAAAAAAAGATAATTCAAAATTAATGAAACTTTAGCTTATTGTGCAACTCTATTACAAATATGACAAGTATGTCATATTGATTATATGAAACTTTCATTTTGAAAGATGTCAAAGCGTGCAACTGACGACTAGAGTTGCGACTATTTCACTTTTAAAATTAAATTTTGAAATTTCTTTTTTTTTCTGGGTTTTTTTGTAACACCTTGTATATCTATTTTATATGAGATACTTGAGGAATTTTGTTTCGTAAAGAGATTCACTTACTAACACAAAACCATTGAAAGCATATTTTCAAAAATAATAAAAAAAACGACTTACATTATCATGTAGCGTCTGAATATAGCTCTGCATCCGATCAGCAGGGTAGGTAGCCAAATTATCGCAATCCCGCAAGCCTAATAGATTCCTCTTCTCTGCAATGGAGAGCGAGAGAGCGTTAGCATGCGCGGGATGTCGCAGGCCTTGGTTCTCGGGCGCATGTAAGTCGTGCAGCGAGCGACATAATGCAAGCGCGTGTGGGAGTAACGGTAGCACATGTGACGTGCAAGGATTCCGCCATATTGGATTCCCTGACGGCGTGAAACCCGAGCCGAAACCGCCGCGGGATGCTCTGAAAAAAAAGCAATATATCATATTTTAAATATGGAAAATGATAATATGACAATAGTTGTTTCATCAGTCAAGTAGTAAGTTTCCTTCGAATTATATTTCATTGAATGGTCAATAAAGTATATTATATGTATAGTATATACAATACAATATGGATGGGTTTAATCATACGAATTTAAATTATAGGAAAAAGCGTGCTAGTACTTTTAATTTTTTTATCTTGTTTATAATATGGATACAACTGTGTAAATTCCACGCTGGACTGGGAGTTAAAGAAAAACTTAGAATGAACCAGCTGCCAACTCTTCTCAGGCATACTGTAAAAGTCAGTAATACGACGCGAACCCTCGCGTCAGTGGGGATGCGAAGGTTTGGTTATTTTGTAAGCAAAAACCTCTCACCATTATACTCGTTCATCATGTTTCTTCTAATAACTCTCGGAATGTATGTCAAACGTGACATCAAGTGGTTTTGTCTGAACAACTGATGCTCTGCCTACCCCGTGATTAAAAGCGTGAGCGTATCTAATGTAATGTAACTGAGTAAATATCAAAAACCGTAATCTGATCCACTAACCAGTTAGCTGTCCTCTTCTTCTTCATATTACACGAAAAATATTACACTCTTTAATGTGTTTTTAAGTCACTTTTGGCTAAGTTGCACCATTTAGTACATTCTGAGGGTTTTTATATGAAAATGAGTATAATGGTAATAGGTGGTCAGCCTTTCGCCCACAACAAACGAAAACTAACTATCTCTTACAAAACGTCTGGCAAATGGAACAATTTATGCAATTACATGCAAATTATGTTGTGTGTGTCTGAGCGTGGGTTATAGTATTAAATATATTTTGATGGGTACTTCAGTAATGTCATGTGCACACCCGCATGAAGATTGGATACATAAGACGAAGTATCGTTAACTTACATTTAAGATCTTGTGATCAAATAAATTATTCAATTGACCTATTGCTCAATATTGTTCAGAAGTGAACTTTTCTTCGAGTTTGACTCGCTATTTATTTTTGCCATTTACCTGATTTACTTTCGTTCTATTTCTTAATTTACATTAGTCGGAGTAGATATAAGTTTATTTGATAGCGATGTTAATGATGTTACGATGATGTAACGATGTTTATTTGATGTTAGCGCCGCCCAGTGGAGCATTTGAGTACTATTTTTTTAATTGCTTCTTAATTACCGCAAAATCATAATTTACTTTATTACCGCAAATCATAATTTACGGAATTACCGAAAAATTTATAATATTTAAATACACACCCTGACTGATCAGTGAGCACCAATTCTGGTGGAAATGTAAACAAACTGATATACTGATATGTATACAGGTTGAAAAAGAACCTTCTAGCTTTATTGAAAATCCTGAACCAGTATCACTTACTGAACACTTTTTTTTTGGCGGGGGGGGGGGGGGAACTTTTTTTTCCTAAACGTAGACACCACTCGGGCGCACCCCCCGAACGCTACCCGTACCCCTCGCGTGCCTGGTGTAGGAGTAATGTCTACGCTTAGGCAAAAAATGAACTATTCCCATTGAAAAAATATTTAAAAAAAATATTATTTTTTTCATAAATGTGTTCTTTGAGTGATACTGGTTCAGGATTTTGAATATAGCTAGGAGATTCTTTTTCACCTAGTATACTTAAATTTTCACCGGAATTAAAAGACCTATTTATACTTTTGGGCAATTCGGAGTGCAAAATCCAATTGATTCTAGCTTTTGTATAGCTTTTCTGAACGTGTGCCAAACGTTTTTAAATTTCATAACACGTCAGCAAATTTAAGGTGGGCTTTCGGACTAAAAGTTCTTCTGAAAACTAGTTTCCTACGTCAATCAGTTAGGATTAGCTGACCACAATAAACGAGGAACGTAACTAGTGTTGGAGGTTTATGTATGTCCTTAACGCCCTTCGCGAGAAACGAACTTAGCACCCTTTAAAACTAGTAAGAAATGTTACGAGAAAATCGATCAACGACACAACGTTCAAAACTTAGTGCACACTCCCTGAGACATGAAAGGTTTACGGGCGCGCAGATCAATGGAACCAAATCCGAGACGTTGTACCTTGTCCACACACAGGCAGAAAAGGAAGCCCTGAAATGTCAAGGATACGGGTCGGGAACTGGATCACGCGTCCTCACCATACATGAAGCACAGGGCTTAACGTACGAAAACGTGGTAATTGTTCGTACTATAACAACCAGGCAGGAGCTACACAACAGCATCCCACACGCAGTGGTGGCCGTATCGCGCCATACCGTCAGCTGTGTATATTACGCGGATGACGGTAATGATGCGATAGGCAGTTTTATCAAAGAAGCAGAGGCGGCGGGCCGAGGAAAAGTGATTGATTATAACCTTAAAATGGCCATCAAAAATCGGGATACGGTTGTTATCGATGCTTTAAGGACTGGAAGACAATAGACAGAAACCACCGCTGGCTTAGGTAAATAAACATAATAAAAATGTATTTAAGTATATATTCTAGTTTCTTTATATGTATTTATTGTAAACTCAAACTGAGAGTATAAAATCTGTTGAAAATGTAAAATAAGTATTAAAAATATAAATTATAATAAGACAAGGGCACGGACATCAAGTTTGTGGATGCAAAATTAAGTGTAATTAAAATAAAAAAAATTGTGTCCTTCAATAGTAATAAAGCTGAGAAAAAAATTTACGAAATTCAGCTTAGTTTTTTGTGTTTACTTCATGCATTCTATACAATGTAAAGTTTCGAGTTAGTTATTTAAACTTTCGGAAGCCAGGTTTTTTATTTACAGAATTCACGACACACCATTAAGAGTCATTAGTCTTGGCAGTAAGTATAAAATACCGTGAAGAATAAAGTCAAGCCGCAGGTTTTATTAAGCGATCGGTTCCATTAGCTGCCTTAATAACTATTTCGGTTTCATAAAAATAAAAAATAATTATTTTATTAGCCAGAACCATTATCACAAATGCAAATTTTTTTTGCCGAGCTTGTTTCAATGAAGCAAGCAACATGCTTCATGAGGACAGAAAATTCATTTTCTTTCTTGAGCTAAATCTGGTGAAATATTTTTTTTTTAATTAAAACTGTAAAATTATTACTTTTTATAATGTTTTTCCCATATCTTTTTTACTATCTTACATATTCAGACCCCAAAGGTAGCGAGCGATTTGGGAGGGTCAGGACTATTTATTTTTCATACAAAATGTACCGCACGGTGTATAAAGACGAATACACTGACCTCCGAAGTAAGGTGTCTGTGGTGTATATCCAAGAATACACTGGCCTGGGGCAAAAGGCATGGGGGTGTATACCATAGTATACACTGGCGCTAAACGAATTAATATAAAATAATTAACTTTTTACAAAAAAAAAGAAAACCGACTTAAAAAAGCGAAAAATAAAAACGTTGCATTTAGTGTGCTACGTATCTACTGATCTGTTTTTTGTAAAAAGTTAATTATTTTTAATGTAAATACTTAATTGAAAGTAGGTGAGAAACAATGTAAGTGCCTATTTAATTTGAGGGTTTCCTTCGATTTCTCTGGGATTCCATCATCAGATCCTGACCTGGTTATAATGGGACCACCTCTGGAGTATACTCTTTCGAACAAAAAAAATGTTGAAAATCGGTCCATAAATGGCGTAGAAATCGGTGAACATACATAAAAAAAGATACAGTCGAACATAGAACCTCCTCCTTTTTGAAAGTTGGTTAGTAAAATAAATGACTTCGGTTTGATTCGAAACTTACTTATCAGGATCAGCCGGCACCTGGGTCCTTTTAACGACTCCTAACACCAACGTGACAGCATGTAACAAGGTCCTTCTCGCGTTCCCGGTGTCATCTTCCACGGGAGCCTCCTCGGGCCCGCGCTCGGGGGGCGGAGGCGCGTCCAGCCCCACTAGGGAGGCCAGCCCCGCGGCTGTTTGGATGTGGGGCGCTAGGGCTTCCCAGCGGGAGCTGCAGTCGCCTAGCACCTGGAGGAATTATTTTTTTATACTGTCTATTCTAATCATACCAATATTTCGCATGTTTACTTTTAAGTACCCCCTAAATTTAGTTTAAACTAAGACACGGTTGATGAAGATGGTGTAATAACCGGTCGCATAAAAATATTAAATGAATAAGTGGAACTAGTGTAGAAATCATGCCTTTCATTGGTAATAATGTGGATTTCTATCAAGAAGCAACAACACAAAGTATGAACTACATTTCTATTTATTTATATAACTTAATGCAGAAATGTATAATGGTGGACTTAATGCCCAAAGGCATTCTAACAGTCAACCTTAGGGTGATTAGTAGAGGATCATGGCAGGTGCAGACCTCAATGGAGGTGAGAGACTAAACGGAAATATTCATACTATCGATTTTGACCTATACTATATTTTCACACATAGACTGTATGAATTAACAGAACATAAAACATAGTTTTATTCATAATTATAGTAATCTACAAGGCCGGTCAAAGTTATTTATGTTAAGAGGGAAATTTTGAAAAAAAGTAATAGTTTGTAGTATTACGACATCAAACATTGGCAAAATTCCACTTGTGAACGACATTTAAAAAAAAATTGAATCGTAGTAGTGACCTGCGCGACGAGGCCAGCCTGCCGCTCGAAGCAGCAGAAGTGGTTGGAGACCAGCAGCAGCGCCTCCTGCAGCGTGACGCTCTCCAGCGCGCTGAGCCCGCGGCCGGACAGCGCGCCCGACACCAGCGCGTGCAGCCGCGGGAACACCGGCAGCAGCAGCAGCGGGTACTGCCACCGTACGAACAACTCATGCTTACTAATACTATAGTTTGTTCCACGCTCTGACCACTCTGTTGCTTAATTCTTCTTAAGCAACAGAGTGGTCAGAGCGTGGAACAAACTGCCAGAGAATGTTATATCAGCTGAAAATGTAAACCAATTTATGAATAGACTGGACCAAGCACATTTTAACAACTAAAAAGAAAACTCAACAATGATCAGTGGGATACAGGCAATTACCAGTTGTAGTCAACTGCCTGCCTGATAAACAGCATAATAATAATAATATAAATGCGCAAGTAACTCTCCCGACTAGCAGTCATGTGCTAAAAATAGCTGTATATCTGTCACATAAATAGTCGCATATGTTTGATAGAATAGCTTATATCGTTGGGATTTGGCCCCACTTGTATGGCTATTAAGTGATAAAGTAGCTTTTTTTTAACGTCGCTAAGAACTACTTGGATACATGTCTTTCACGCCTAAACTACTAAACTGATTTTGATGAAATTTGGCACAGAGATAGATTAGAGACTGGGAAAGGACATAGGCTACATTTTATCCCACAGGCACGATATAACCTGTAGTCCACACGGGCGGAACCGCGGGCGGAAAGCTAGTAAATAAAAAATAAAACACTAAGATTTTCCCTTATGTCGTGGGTCCTACGGAACATACATAAAGACAAACGCAAACACCCATGACCCGAGAATAAACATCTGCTTTTTACACTAATATTTGACCGACTGGGATTCGAATCCGAGACCCGTTGATCAAGAGGCAGCATCACTACCACTCAACCAAACCGTTCGTAAAACAAACTTGAACAGTACAGTGGAAAGTCCAGATTAATCCTTAGGTCAAAATTGAGGTCAAGAGTTAATCCATCTTATAATAAAAATAAAAATTAATTAATCCTAGACTAGACGTATAACTTATTTATTGAAGTTTTCGGTTTGGGGGGACCCCTGTAACACCCCCCCTGGGACCACCCTGCTCACCTTAGTTCCAAGTTTAACGAGCAGGCTAGCAGCATGCCGCCGCAAGTTCTTGACATCTTTGTTCCATCTATCATCGCCGTACAGTAACGCTGCGAAGATCTTATCCAGCACTCGTGGGAGGAGGTCCGCACCCATCGCGCCTACGCCTGGCCCTGTTACGTAGAAGGAACGTATGAACTTGATAAGTATGATTTTTGTACTAAATATGAGATGTCACAATGAATCTCATAATAAAGAAAAAAAATCTGGATCACCGTTACCATAGTATAAAAACGGGGAAGTAGGTTATCTTCATACAAACGCACCACGCGGTGAGTCCTGGGATGATTAAACACTTTGCCTAATTCACTACTTCTGTTAATTCGTAACTTCCCCTAATTTGGAAAAGTAATCAAAAAGGAAAAACTCCGGTTGAAGAAATTGTCGAATTAGGGAAAGTTGCGAATTAACAAAAGTAGTGAATTAGACAAAGTGTCTAATCATCCCCGGACTCCACGCGGCTTGTATGTGTGCGCCATAGTATTTATGCATCGCCGCACGCACACTCAACAAAATCTCGGCGTGTTTCGCAGTGCGCCAGTACCACACAAGGTTTGAGTGTGCGTGCGGCGACGCATAGATACTATAGCGCACACATACAAGCCGCGCGCGGTGCGTTTGTATGAAGATAACCTACTTCTCCTTTTTATACTATGCCGTTACAGTTCTAGGTTATAGCGCTAATAAATAATTTAAACGGCTATTTATGGCGGTTTGAAAAACTCTGACGCTTGGGTTAGCCAAGTTCGCCACACACTTGACTATACTTACACGATCAGCCGGGCTATGATGATCGCAACGACATATTATCTCACGCGTTATCTCGTGGTCACGTGACGCTTTCTCGTAATCTCATCGGTCGAAACAGTCACGTGACCACGAGATAACGCGTGAGATAAATGTCGTTGCGATCATCATAGCCCGGCAGAAGATTTGATAGAAAAAAGTATATCGTATTGTAGTGTGACACCGACCTGCCATCTGACTATAAGCGCAGCTGAGGAAGACAAAGAGCGCCGAGATGAAGGACAGCAGCAGGCTGTGCAGCAGCGGCGCGGCGGGGCAGCAGCCCACGCAGCGCGCCAGCACGCTCAGCCCGCTGCCCGCCGCCGGCCGCGGCTCCGCGCCCACCAGCCGGGACAGCACCACGTCTAGCACCTAACAAAATAATATATTCACCACATTACGCATAAGGGGCTAAAATCTATCTATACCTTTAAAATCTATACCTTTAGGTACCTACTCGCTGAGAACCGAGTAGGGCAGTGGTTCCTAACCTTTTTAATATTGTTACCCCTGTAACCTATGAGGAAAATCCCCTTTAAATGTTATAAAATCAAACAATACAAGCAATGTTTTATCTTTTATTTTTGAGAAAAACTCTTTTTCTTTTTGTGTTCTCTCTTTGGTATCTGTGCGGTACAAAAGAGAATTAAACTATGCACCAACTTCATCGCATAAACTTTGAAGATTCTAATAATTAGGTTCTTCGTTACCCCCGTAAAATAGCTGATTTACCCCCGCAGGGGTAATTACCCCAGGTTAGGAAACCAGGGAGTAGGGGAATTGCCGCGCGCTTAATATTATGTGCGTTAAAGTTTTCTGTTCTAAGTCTATAAACCAGAATACATACATACACATGTTTACGTAAGCATGAGGGGGGGGGGGTGGTAAGAGCTTTGCTTACTTTTGGTGACAAGAGGGAGGTAAATAATGGTAATAAATCTGCTTACGTAATACTTGACCGGCCCGTAAGTCAAACACCACATACAATTAATTACAAGCTGAAAAGGTGCTGCCTCAGCCAAGCTGGTTTTCAGTCATCAACCGAGGTGACTGCCAACAACATGCATGTAGTAAATCTGAGAATCACTCAAAAGACTAAAGATCCCCCGTGTCAAGACTTTATTTCTTTTTACTTATAAAATTAAAAAATAAATAAAAATGAACTTCCACGACATTTCTCAACTTGTGAGCAGCACAAAGACACTGTAATCGGCTACAAGTGATATTGGATGATTTCGGGAACCTCGAGGAAATGAGTTTTCGTTATTTACCTATTCTAACGCTGCGAAACCGCGCCCCACGGTCCACCACTTTCAGAATGCGATAAAACACGCAATGTAACATCCATTTACGCAGTTATGGTTGTTTTTTTATCAAAAAATGGAGTGTATTCGAATAATTAAAAATATTTAAACTTTTGAAAATTTTCCAAAAGAAAATTCTTCTGGAAAATCATTCAGAACGATGGTCTGATTTCAGGGTAACAATTTTTGCTAAGACAGGAGAACAACTCTCCTCTTTGTTTGTGTAAGAGAATTTCCTTGCAAGTCATTGACGTCATTGTGACGTCATTTGGGCGTTTGAAACAGCGAATGTAGGGGTTCTTTTATATGAGGGAATCGACTATACCTGTGTGAGTGCCTCCCACTCTATATATAGTGGGTGTTGTGTGGTGATGTTGGGAGGACACCCCTTCTCTTTGTCTATGGCGGCGAGAGTCCATTGCTCCAAAAACGACCACGTGACTAGAGGCGCCGCTGTCATGCAGTTTCTGAAAAACGATCATGTCATTATTAGAATCAAGCCCCCTGATCGCGGTAGATTTGAACGTATTTACCAAAACTAAATCGCTCACGTTTCTAATGTATTCAACGTTTCTATTGGGATTAATACAAAGGAAACGTGAGCGGTTTAGCTTTGGTAAACACGTTCAAACTTACCGTGATCGGGGGAAGGTCGGGTATCAGTAATATATCATACATACATACATACATACGCTCACGCCCATAATCCCAAACGGGTGGGCAAAGCATCAGTGGTTCTAGAACCACTAGATATGACGTTTGACAAAAATTGTGAGGGTTATCAGATGGAACAAGTTGCATAATGGTGTGAGGTGGTCAGCCTTTCGCCCGTTATATGCAAATAAAGCCCTTGCATCCCTCTTTCCTTTTACTGTAAACCTGGGAAGTGGTAGCTTGCATATAATAAGTTTTCTTTCATTTTTCATCGAAATCTATTCAGTGGTTTTAGCGAAAAAAAAAAGTAAAAAAAAACATCCAACTATATCCCGCTTCAGATAAGTAAAGTATTTCACTGTCGCATAGGTTCCATTTATATTGGCGGAGAAAAAGTGAAAAAAAATTTCTATTATACTCCGCTTCAGATAAGAAGGCGGAAAGAGCTATTATGCTTCGAAATAAGTGTGTACTGCGCTTGTATAGCATTTCACCATCGCAAAGGTTTCATTTAATTTGGCAGGGTAATAATACGAACAGTATAATCCTAAAAAATTATAAAGTAACTCTAACAATTTTACTTACCTAAAGCTTTCGAGTATTTCAACGCGGCATCGGTGGAAGAATATGGCAAATTCTTGGTCACTATCGTAGTCCATACATATGTACATTTCCGTGTCGTTCGTGGTTTGTCCACGGGACATCGGGTAGGAAACCTGTAAAATGTAACATGCATATAAAAAAATTATTAAAATGTTTAAAAGGATAAAATAAATACATCATAAGTTGGTCAAGATTGAGGTGAAGAGTTAACCCATCTCATAATAAATAAAATAAAAACATTCGTTCTTTGCAGAAAAAAGACTCACAAAGTCGAACATAGAACCTCCTCCTTTTTTGAGGTCGGTTAAAAGTAGCATAATGTCGACAAAGCTCTGTTTCTCATTGTGATTATTATGTCGATCAATATTTTCTGCTATTTGATGAGCATTATCACCAGACAAAATAAACAGTTCCGTCTTTAACCTATAGGAGGCCCTGGCCTGGGCACGTAGGATAATCGGGCCCCTATGACTGACATAAATTGTAATATGTAGTACCTTAACTACACTATACAAGGTGATAAAAAACCTCCTAGCTATATTCAAAATCCTGAACCAGTATCACTCAAAGAACAAATTTATGAAAAAAAAAATTTTTATCGAATATTTTTTCAATGGAAATAGTTATTTATTGCCCAAACGTAGACATTACTCCTACACCAGGCACGCGAGGGGTGCGGGTAGCGCTCGAGGGTGCACCCGAGTGGTGTCTACGTTTAGGAAAAAAAATTCTACCGAAAAATAACAAAAGAGTTCTGTAAGTGATACTGGTTCAGGATTTTGAATATAGCTAGGAGGTTTTTTATCACCCCGTATAATGATTTTTCTTGAAGTCAGCGTAATATTTAATGTACTATTTAAGTATATGCCTGATTTTCGGGCATGCGTTAAGCATATCATCAGCGCATTGCGCTTAACGCTTGCAAAAGCCATTAAGAAACTAAGTTTTCTGTTTAGTTATTTTAATTATTATTATCTACTAAGGGGGCCCCCATTAATAGCGGGGCCCTGGGCACTTTCCCAGGATGCCCAGTGGGAAAGAGGGGCCTGAAAATAAATATTGAGTTGGGTCCAATCAGAACTGAATCAGCTCAAATTAGTACTAATTATTATTACTATTTATTTCAAAAAAGCATTTTAACAATATTATAAAAACTATATAATATGACACCGAAACCCTATCGGGTTTAATATGTGTCGCGTCTGACATTGTTACATGATTATATATCTACGTTATTCTAGGTACATAAATGGACATATTAAGCCTGACCTGCAATCTGAAATTATGAAATTACCTTAAAAGTCTTAGGCGCAGCGGCTTGCAACCATCTCGGCAGTACAGCCAGCACATGAGGCAGTTTGGCGATCTGATCGTGTTTCAAGAAGGTTAACAACACTGAGTTGGCAGTCTGCGTTAGTGTCAGAGAAGGGTGGGCAGTGAGCAACAACATGGTTTCTAGGAACATCGGCAGCCAGGACTCAACATTGTTCGCGTGGCTGTATAATGAAGCTAGTTGGCTAGCTAGGCCAGCTAGTACCTGTGGAAATTATTGTGAGGTTAAATTATAAAAACAATATACTCGTATATAATTTGCTTTCCGCCCGGGACTTCGCGAAAATTATGTAGCCTATGTTCATCGGGGATAATGTAGGATTCTAATGGTGAAAGAATTTTTCAAATCGGTCCAGTAGTTTCGGAGCCTATTCAATGCAAACAAACAATCAAATCTTTCGTCTTTATAATATTAGTGTAGATGTAGATAAAACGCCACACTCTAAGGCCCACACTAAGGTTTTCCCTCGTGTCCTGGGTCCCTTGGAACACACATAAAGACAGACACAAACCCCCATAACCCGTGAACAAACATCTGCTTTTACACCAATATTTACCCTGACTGGGATTCGAACCCAGGACCCGTCGATCAAGACGCAGCGCCACTACCACTCGACCAAACCAGCCGTCAAATTAATTTGTGGTCGTCCAAATCAAAAGGGACCTTATGGCGGTAACTAGTTTCCGAGATATTAATAAATTTGTAAAATACCTCAAAAAAATAGTTTTTTTATTAACTGTATTTTTAAAAAGATGATTGTATTTACTACATGTGGATGTGTACAACTTTTCGAAACGTCAATTTAAAAAAGTTTTATGTCCATCTAAAGTTTAGTAAAATAGGGACCTTATCGCGGGTTGACCTAACAAAATCGTTTTTTTGTAATTCAAACCATATTTATCGACATTTTAATATTGCAGAGTAGAAACTAAACTATTATCAAGTGGTATATCGTACTTTGTATCCCGATATACGCATTTATCCACTGTTATTGTCGGATAATATTTATACGATAACAGGAATCACAAACGGGAATTATCTATTATATTAAGACATTTAGCCGTCGCCGTGTTTTATTTAATGCACGCATGGATGGCAAGCAGCCAACTGTATGTACTCTGTCCATTCGCTTAATAGTGTCTTTTAATCAAAAAATACTAATTATGACAATTTATACATCCGTAATTCATTATGACATCTGTTATTTCATTTTGTTTTTCTTTTTTATAAATGTATTTTTCGACGGAAAGACGTATCCAGATTATTTACCTTAATTAATAGAGTAAGAGATAAGTCTCAGCATACCGTAACGGACCGCCTTAAGGGCCCTTTTTTACATATGTACTTGTTACGAAAATTTATATCTAAAATTTTTAACTAACTAACATTTCCATACTATGTTGTGATGATAAAAAAAGAAAATTTAAGTTCTCTTGAATGTTGCACTAAAATATTGATTTTGCATGTTAAAAATAAAAAATAAATGTTTAGTGCCTACCATAAGGTCCCTTTTGTAGTTTGTATGAAGAAATTGTTCGGCTCTCATGTAACTTTACAAGATTATAAGTGACTGTTATCTCTTAGCTTTATTAGCATCTGAACCAATAATGTATAACCTATTGAGTAATAAAGTGTTGATTTTGTTATTGTCAGATCTCAAAGTTTATAAAAAATAATAATTCATTGCTAGTTCATAAAAATAAAATGTTTAAATTATGTATTGGTTTTACTTACATCTAAGGCCTTTCGCAAATCAATGTAATTAGTAGCAATATAAAAACGATAAAAGTTTTGTGAGAAACAGGCGGTTTACTTATTTTAATACTATGATCTATACTTTGCACCTTATTGATATATGCATTATGTTGGCGGGTCTAGTTCCAACAACAGACAAGTTTGTGCACGGATTGTAAGAATTTCCATTAGTTATAATCATAGTCAATCATAGTATACCATCAGTTACATAACTTCACACTAAAACATAACTTTTTTGTACGACAAACTTAAATTGCAATTTTCTCGAAACTGATAATTTAGATCAGTGAACTTCAAAAATTCGTACAAAAATAACGGTAGGGGCTAGAAGGTTGGTTTTTGAGTCTATAGTTAGGTACGTTTATGTAATTTTCAGCTCTGTAGATAACTCATTTCCGCCATAAGGTCCCTTTTGATTTGGACGACCACATTTAATACTGCAGGCTAATTCTACTGACACTGTTTTTTTTAAGGCTCGGAATATCATAACTATTTGTATTAAAATGTAACTGTGGCTTGTGTTGGAGTGATATTGTAGTGATATAGCCATTTACTCCGCCCGGGACTTCGTCCCCGTGGGAATTTGGAAAAACTATGTAGCCTATTTGTTAATCCAGGGTGTTAGCTATCTCCGTACCAAATTTTATCAAAATTGGTCCAGCCGTTTAAGTGTGATGAAGTAACAAACATACACACTCTCACACACACAACACATTCACAAACTTTCGCGTTTATAATATTGATGTGATATACCAGGTTATTCCGAGCCATAAAAAAATAAATGTCAACGAATTGCCCAATTTTCTGTGTTTCCATTGTTTTTCGCATTTGAAAAAAAGTGTTTGTACAGAGGCCAGCGCATCAGGTTACACCATTTTCATTGCAAATCCGCTCTTATAATAGGTATGTTTTAATTTGTGTGTGATATAAAAATTCCGTATTTGTATTTGTAAATGTCTGTCTCTTTCTCTCTTTATAGTACGTACTTGCGATAGTTTCTTGAGGAAGAAGTAGTGCTTCTCGTTCGCGTTGGCGATGCCGGCGAGCGCGGCGCGGTGGATGCACGTCACGGCGTCCGTGCTCAGTAAGATTAACAACGGTTTGCGCTCCTTTGTCTGGAAACAAAAGTACGTGTTTCTGATTTAAGATTATGTTTTTTAATATTATAATAAATGTATTTATTCAAGCATCACAGGCTCATTTGTTAGTAAAAGTAGTCTGACTTAAAATGATGTTAGTGAAAATAATGATGATAATTTAATTCAATTTAACTTAATATAAATAACATTTAATTATTTCTTTTATACTAATAACATTTAACATTATTACCTCCTCCAAGCCCCCCCAGTTGTCTCTTAATTTAATTTAATTTTGGATGTGATGGAGAGTCAGTTTTGGTGTGCAAAAAAGAGTATTGTATTGTATCAAATAGTCCAGGTTCCAACTGATGGATTTTAGCCGTTCCTTTCCACTGCTGGGCTTAGGTCTCCCCTTGCGGTGGCGAGACAAGTGATAATTATACCTGATCATTAAAAGATTTATTAATATACCCTTTTTCAAACCGTAATATCTATAGACTATGAAAATAGTTCGTGTAAGTATATCGTAGAATAATAAAATAGTTTCTAAAAATAATTGTACCTAATGTTTCGGAGATAAACAATTTTTTATTTGATTGTGATCATCAAAAACCAGATAGTTATGTTGGCCATGCCAATGTTGGAGATGATCTCTATGTTGGACAGTGTCTACATTGTTAATGGACAGTAAGCTAACAGCAAAGTTTAGCTACTCACCGAGCCCTTCCTATTGACGATCTGCAAAAGACACTCGGCCGCCGGCAGTTGGAAGGCATCATCTTCTAACAACAGACACAGGATCTGCAACAACCTGCCATTGTTGGCCACAACATGGTTCGTCGACACCCATTCTACGAACCCGGTTATTGTCACAAGAACCACCTGTGAACAAGTTGAAATACATTTTTTAAAAGTAATACACAATTATTCCTCTTCTTCCTAGCGCTAAGTCCCTTTTCTCAGTTGGGGTGCGCTTGACCAAGAATTCGACAGATCAAGTAATTATACAGGAGCAACTGCTATATGACCTCCATTGCGTTACCAAGAAGGGAAATAGTTCTTAAAAAAAATCTTCCCATGAAAACAGTTCATGAAACTGAACAAGTTTCTCCATTTTATTTCAGCATTGCGACAAATTGTGCTTAGTAAGAGAATGAAAAATTTCGCCGCTTGACTTGAAGACGTTATAGCACAGTTGGTTAAAGCTCTAGGTGATCTAATCCTGGGGTCGTGGGTTCAAGTCCCATTTTCGCGCCAAACTTTCACTTTCCCTAAAATTCTTTGTGAAGTTTCTTCAAGTGAAGGAAAAAAAATGTGGCTAATAAAAAAATTCTAGCTTGATTGCGATGGAAAATCACAGTTTTTTTATGTTCTCATGTTGTTCGACTGTTATAAATGTTGCTTTAGGACTGCTATAAATGTTGCTCGACTGCTATATGGGATCATTCAACAATTACGTGATCAACGGAAGGGGGGGGGGGGGTCGGGTGCTTGTATATACATCTGGATTATTTGGGGGGGAGGGGGGGGGTGGAGAATCCATGATTACGTCATCATTTTATAACTTGTTAGCTAAAGAAATTTGCTAAAAAATGAAAAAGGTGTTGTAGAAGCTAGAAATACTTTTAATTAGTTCTTATCTTTTGCATTTTGACAAATGACACACCCTCTTCCCAAATTTAGGTCATTTAAGTGCTTTCTCTGAACTGCTGGACGTGTTGCTGAACTGCTATACTTATTGCTTAATGTCACAACAACAATAAAGTTATAACATACCTGCACGACGCGTCCGTAGCTGTTAGCGGCGGTAAAATCTTGTCCAGCAGTACTTTCTCTGAACTGCTGGACGTGTTGCTGAACTGATACTTGTTGCTTAATGTCACAACAACAATATCTTCGTTACAAAGTTATAACATACCTGCACGACACGTCCGTGGCTGTTAGCGGCGGTAAAGTCTTGTCCAGCAGTACTTTCTCTGAACTGCTGGACGTGTTGCTGAACTGATACTTGTTGCTTAATGTCACAACAACAATATCTTCGTTACAAAGTTATAACATACCTGCACGACCCGTCCGTGGCTGTTAGCGGCGGTAAAGTCTTGTCCAGCAGTACTTTCTCTGAACTGCTGGACGTGTTGCTCGATAAGACGCATGAAGAACGCAAATATCTCAGTCATGTTGCTCATCAAAGCTTGGTAAATATCCTTACGACGTTGGTGTTGTTCTAAAGTCTGGAATACAGGAATATGAATTAAACAAACGTACGCATAAGGTTCACAATGGATTTTAGCCCAAACGATACTTTTATAATCTACTAGCTTTCCACCCTGGATTTCGTTCCCGTGGGAATTTGGGAAAATTGTGTAGCCTATGTGTAGCCATATTTTATCAAAATTAGTCCAGCCGTTTGAGCGTTAAAGAATAACAAACATCCATGCATACACACTTTCGCGTTTACAACGTTTCAAGGTTTCAAAGGAATTAGCACAATTATCTTCTTAGCTTGAAAGGAGTCTCCTTACTACTGTTTACCAGGGCTTGAATAACCGAAAAAATATCGGTTAAAACGGTTAGCGGTATGACGTCATACCTTTAAATTTTAGGTACCCATAAATAACGGTACTGTTACTTTCCGGTAGCTAAACATTTCGGTAGCGAAATTATTTGGTAGCGCTAAGTATCGGTATTGTTATTTTTTGTGATACATACATAAATGATTTAATAAAGGTTTTCTTTACACCGCACCGCTGAAGGCAACGTCGCGCTGACGTTTTTTCGGTATACCGAAATAATTTCGATTACGGTAGCGATATAAATAAAGGTATAATATTATTGTAAAATGATAAAGGTATCGGTATAAACGGTAGCGTAACCGTAATTCTTAACCGTTTAGGCTCTGCCTTTAAATTGATACGGTATTACCATACCATACCGTTATACCTTAACCGTTTTCAAGCCCTGCTGTTTACTTTAATTAGATTAGGGTTACCAACTAAACAATTTTGAATTACAAAAGTATAAACTCAAATACCCACACTAAGGTTTTCCCTTGTTTCGTGGGTCCCTTGACATCCATGACCCGAGAACAAACATCTGCTTTTTACACAAACATTTGCCTCGATTGGGAATCGAACCCAGGACCTGCCACTACCACTCGACTAAACTGGCCGTCGATTATTAATATTACATCTATACTAATACTTGAGTGGTTGTGCAAAAATTGACCTCAATGGAAAATAATTGAATTCGAGTAAATCGCATTTCAAATATCGAGTCGATATGAGTTTCGCTTCGAGCGCGCTCACTAAAAAATCCACAAAAAAAACTATGGCACTTAAAAATATTCAGACTAGACCAAAACAAAGCTGAGAGACCACAGAAACAAAATTAATGAAAAACAAAAAAAAAACATTCCAATCCCTTCAGGTCCCTTTTTGCGTAACCACTCACATATTATAAAGAGGAAAGATTTGATTGTTTGTTTGCATTGAATAGGCTCCGAAACTACTGGACCGATTTGAAAAATTGTTTCACTATTAGAATGCTACATTATCCCTGAGTAACATAGTCTCATAATTTTCCCAAATTCCCGCGGGAACGAAGTCAAGGGAGGACATAATAAATAACTAACATTCCGCCCGGGTTTTCGTTCCCGTGGGACTTTAGCAATTTTATTATTATGATGATTTTGTTTGGTTAATCTAACTTGAACAATTTACAAAATATGACACTTTCAGTGATACCCTGATTTTTCGACATTATCCTAAATAACTCGAAAACAAAAGAAGATCGAGAACTGATATTAAGCGTAGAGTAATCTTAGAGCCTGCTAGTACACCACCTGAAAGAATGACCAAATCCGTCGTTAGGGGGCCACTCTTTTTCGCTTAGCCTGATTGACGCTTTATCCAACTTTGATGAGCTAAAGCATGAGAACGGGTACAGTCTGGCAAAAAAGAGTATGAATTAAAAAGTGGCAACACTGTAGCGTCGTCCCTTTCAAATCAATCTAAGAAAAACGGGACGACACTACAGTGTTGCCACTTTTTAATTCATACTCTTTTTTGCCAGCCTGTAGTACAAAAATATGAATCTGGTCTTATCCTATGCAGGATTAAATGCCCTCCAATTTTATGAAGGACAGTTTTCAATATTGTAAGTCCTTTACGAAATATAACCGAAAAATTGCAAAAATATCCATTTTGGGGTACATTTTTACCCCCCACCACTTACGCACACCTCCGCCGAGGGGGTAAACTTAGGATAGTCTTATTTGGCAATAAATGAAGCTATTAAAACAATAAAACCTTTTGTAGGAATTAAAACCGATTTGAATTCTAAGCCAATTGGGCTACATCTCGAAACTTTAAATATTTAAACAACTGAATTTAAATTTTCTAAAGAAACAAGTAATATAACTAGACCAAGTTAAATTGAGAACGTTGTTGAAACTATGTTATTTTATTTTATTGCCGTGCAAAACACATATAAGCGATTAAAATCCTTATCTGCCACACGATTTGAACTATTTTCGTAACCTTCGTTTATCGATAGGTATTCTTAGGCGACCTAATTTTGTGAACATTATTCTGTATGTATTACATGAACTACATTCCATTTTTAACCCCCGACGCAAAAAGAGGGGTGTTATAAGTTTGACCGCTGTGTGTGTGTGTGTGTCTGTCTGTGGCACCGTAGCTCTCAAACGGGTGAACCGATTTGGATGCGTTTTTTTTTATTTACAAGCAGGTTTTTTGGCGATGGTTCTTAGATACGTTTTATCAAAATCGGTTCAGCCGTTTCAAGGTCATCCGCTCTTTTGTTAGCTGCGGTAGGGTTCTTAGACTCTTAATGTGTATTTACTTTACTTTCAAACATACATGTGACCTAAAACTTGAAACACTCATGTATGCTTAATAACTACGCAGGATTATAGAACTCTTGGTCTGATGCTGCAGCCAGGATATCCAGAACACTAGCACACTCTTAAAAAAATAATAGCAGATATGTCGTATTTGGACTCGTTTTGTTCAGTATTTGATTCTGCATACAATGCAATGGTGGCAACACGGTGAGCTGATGCTGCGGCCAGGATATCCAGAACACTAGCACATCCTTGAAAAAATAATAGCAGATATGTCGTGTTTGGACTCGTTTTGATCAGTATTTGATTCTGCATACAATGCAATGGTGGCAACACGGTGAGCTGATGCTGCGGCCAGTTATTTTGAAAATAAGTTAAAAATTTTAAAATAAAAATTAAATTAAAAATTTAAAAAACCCCCCCCGCAAAAAAGTAAAGCGGACATTTAAAAAGTAAAAAATAATACTTTTCGTTGAGCCATCAACCCTTCATTTGATTGACCCTTCATTTGATTGGGTCTGATTCACTAAAGCGGTACCCAGACGCGACATTTTAATGAGCAAACCCTATCGTGCCATCCATCGATTTCGATAGTTAAAATATATATAAGTATTTCTGAAATGAATTTGATGGCTCAACGAAAGGTATTATTTTTTACTTTTTAAATGTCCGCTTTACTTTTTTGCGGGGGGGGGTTTTTTAAATTTTTAATGTTCTTTGAACTATCTAGTAAGTAGAGTTAAATAGAGCCGAAGGAATGTTCCTCTCTGCAAAATATCAGATTAGTGGATGTAAAGAGTTTGGCCTGTAGGGCTAACATAGACACGTAACATAATTTTGTTATATCGCTGTCGTTCTGCCTGTTCCGTACTGATGCTATGCGATAGAACGAGAGGCGGAACGGGATACATACGACATTTTTTTTTATGAGATGGGTTAACTCTTGACCCCAATCTTGACCAAGGTCATAGATGAAGTCGACGATGGAGCGAGTGATACTCCCACGCACCGACGGAACACAACAAGCTGTTTGGCGTCGGACTTCGGTAGGAGAGTGGTCGCGGACCAGACGGCCCTTTACAGAGCCTACCACACCGCATGAGACCTTAAGATGCCACCTCAGATTGAAAAAATCTGAGGTGTCGTTGCCTAAGATGGATTACTAGGAGGCAGGTCTCATTTTTCTTTCCTTAGTCGCCTCTTACGACACCCACGGAAAGAAATGGGGTGTAGCATTTATTTATTTAATTTTATGGGGATGTGGTGTTGTTATTCTCAACCGATTACCACACGGGCTGATCACACATCCATGTTAGCTGTGTTGGGCTACTAGGGTGTTAATGAATCAGTGAGTTGGTGAAACACACTTCGGTTTAAACCCATGTCCACCCCGTGTTTCACTGGCTAAACAGAAGCCACATACATATTTTTTTACTAGCATTCCGCCCGGGACTTCGTTCCCGTGGGAATTCGGGAAAATTACGTAGCCTATGTCCATCGGGGATAATGTAGCTTTCTAATGGTGAAAGAATTTTTCAAATCGGTCCAGTAGTTTCGGAGTCTATTTAATGAAAACAAACAATCAAATCTTTCCTCTTTATAATATCAGTATAGAATATAGATTAAACAAACACTCAAAGAATTCGACACTTTGTAACCAAATCCCCTTTTTCTTAGGCAGTTTAAATTAATATTTCGTATCACACATGCTTGTAGGATTCCGGTGCTTTTCACGCTAAATAAAAAAAGATAATTTATAGCAGTAAGCCATCTGTAACATGCGATATTTTTTATGTATGATTCACTACCGCAATAAAGAGCAATATTAGGTCATAAAGTTAGGTATAATGTGTTAATTTTTTGCCTGCCTGCCTAGTATTCCAATATTATCAGTTTTACATACCGAATAATTACCATTACGAGAATAATAGACGGTAAACTAATGTTGGTGATATATAAGTAATTGCTAAAGCTGTTATGATAGCTAACTCGATTCCTAACCTTGTATTACATAATTTTTTTTTTTGTTTCATTGGAGGTTTCTTCAAACATTTTGATTTTTGACACAATTAGAGGTATTTAATTTAACTTATTTTTATGTCTGCAAAATTATGGCTGGCTGAAACAGCCACAGACCATATCACGCACAATGACCCAATCGAGAGGTTAACACCCGACAAACATGAATTAGGTGTTATCACCCTTGAAATAACAGTAGGGCCTACGTAATCCGAACACCCAAAATGTATACCCTGTGAGGATGTACGCAGCGTTCGACTTATAGTACCTATGTAGACATTTTCAAAGGTATAAACAAAACTGTTTTTTATAGAAACTGCGTTTTAATCATACAAAAAACGGCGGTGTGACGCGCGGGGTGGTAAAGTCTGAGGCCAGCACATCAGATTTCAAAACCTTTTTTATCGTAACAGTGCACGCATGTGGTAACTTGGTTTGCAGCCCTCCATACTTGTAGCTTCTGAAATGAACTCGGTACTCAAATACGTGCGTGGCAAAACGAGTTACTAATTATGCGTGGGGGCAGGGGTCATTCGGATTATTGAAGCCTTACTTTGATTTAATGTATTAAACCCTCACCTGTAAAGTGGCAACATCTTCAACAAGCCTGAGAAACACGTGTAGAACAATCTGCGTGTGCGAGTTTCCTCTGGCACAAGCATCACTAAGTTCAGCCAGCAAGGTGGGCCATTGCTGAGGCCACTCTCTCTTGATCATTTCTACAATGACTCGGGCTAAAGCGTCGTTCAAGTGGCCGGTTTCCCATCCGCCCATGTAGAGAAGCTTCATTGCATTCTCCTACAAGTAAAAAGGCAAAGTTTTTAGACAAATAACTTTATTTGAGTCTTCTAAATAGTTAGCAAATTATTTATGGTTTGGTAAGCAGAAAACTCATATATTATATAGATTTAGGCCAGTATTACAGAAGGAGACTCAAGTCTTGATCTATATTGAAGTATTGATTGCCTCTTTCTCTTACTATCAAAATGACAAAGACGACTGTTACTCAAGTATAGATCCGAGTCAGTGTCGCGTTCTGTAATACAGACCTAAATGTTATTTAAGAGTAAATGCTATAAAACATGTATCATCATCATCATGAACTTTTTAATGGAATATGAAACAATTTAACAAAGTCAAAGAAGAAGTCAATTTTTCATGTTTATTTTTGATTAAGTATAAAATAGTTAATACCAAAGGAATTTTAAAAATATGGTTTACAAGGTCATTTTTGATTAGTTCGAAAAAAAAACAAATAGATGGTGCTGATCATTGTTCAAAACGCGCTATACATTGTTCCGAATTAATAAGCAAATGATTTACCTTTATAAATATCTTCTCGGCCTGTGTAATTTGAGTCCAGCGGTACTTGACCGTATTTTCCATGAGCTGCAGACCAAAGTGTTTGACCACAGCAGAGTATTGGTCACCACTGGCCAGCAGTAACCCTGCTTGGGCACACCATGGTGAGTTCTCTTTGAAGCTACAAATAAAATTTAATTTAATTATTCTAAGCTAAGAAGAGTTTGGATGCCTTTAGTAAGAATTTGATAAAAAACAAGGTAGAAAACAAAAAAAGTTTTTTTTTTTAAATTAATTTTGCTTTGTTTTGTTTGCATAGGACTTGGTTGGAATTGAGAGTTAATGTGTTTGAAAATGCTTTTTTGTCCATAAGGTGTTGTGCACATTGTTTTCATTATTCTAATCTCATGGGTATACTCTCTGTGATGTAAGTTACAAAACCATTAGTACGATTTCTTACTGGTCATTAGCAAAATCTTGAGATCTCAGTCTACCCATAAAACTAAAGAAGTTTCTCCAAGGAAATTATCATGATGAAATCTAGTTCACAGACGTTAACATGGATTCAAAAAACTGCTTTGTACACCTTAAAAATATGTTTTGTTGTAATTGTATGATTGGCCACATCTTCTCTCCTGAGCTAGGTTGTGGTTAAGAGCAACCCACACTTTATAAAAAAATGTCATTTTTGTGTGGGATTGAATTCCCTAGACTCAATCTTTTTTTGTCTTTTTACATTTTTTTAATTAAGCAATTGATTTTTCTGTTTTGCTAGTCTTCTAGAAGAAATTACTTTATAATAATAATAATATATAATAAGAAGAAATAATAATAATAAAATTACTTACTAAATAGAAATTGTGTTCACTTTTCTTTGTGTTTGTGAATTGTCTAATAAAATTGATTATTTTATTTATTTTTGTATTCTGAGTAAAATAAAATGTTACATTTTTTATATGTATAAATGGACAGAAATTACAAACAAAACAAAATCTGCTATGATAATTGATTCTGTTACAAGTTCAAGTTCAAAATGCAAAATTTTGAATAACATGTTTCATCATAATGCATTTAACAAAGGGTCATGTACTTACAACATTTGTATACTGGAGTTTTGTAAGAAAGATGTTGACTATTATGGCTGCTAAGGATTTTTAAAATAAGAAAATCATCTGCGCCGACCCCAAACAATTGAGATAACAGCAAAAAAGTTAATAATAGCACAGTGCTAACCTCTCACAGGCATTGTAGGCCTGAGCACGAGCCTCATGAGCAACAGTGGGGTTCATGGTGAGCTCCACAGCACGGCTGAGTTCCTCCGCGATGAGAGACACCTCCCCCGCCATCTCGCCACTAGCTCCCATGTTCATCGTGCCTCTTCAATACACCTAAAAAAATATCTAACAATTTAGTTGTCAACTTTTGTTCAAAGGGTCATATTACTTTAGATATAGATTTGTTTGGCTGACAAAGACCATGTGATCATCAAAACAAAACTGCTGACCCTTTTTAAATAACCTAGCCGATAAAACGACAGTGTAATGCAATGTCAATGCAACATTATTACACTCACCTCCTGACGTTGGTGCAGTTTTCTCCATAGAATGACTCTACTCCATACTATGAGCGACACAATGCTGCAATAAAAGATGTTAATTACAATCCTTCGGGAAATTACACACAAAACACATATGATCCGATGACAGCCACATACAACCGGTGCTATTTTCCACACAAAAATTAAGCAACTTGACAACCACTTACGCATTCCAAACTACGTAGATTAATTATTGGATAAACAATACTAATTGTTATAGCACTTTCAAAGAGCAATTGTCACGAAAACATCCAAATTACTTTCAAAACAGCAGAACCTCGTGTCGCAGAAAAGAATCGGAATTCGGAACAGTGTTGCCACATGAAGTAGACGTGAAATCTGTATATTCATTACAAAAATCCGTATAAAATCCGTATTTCTGTTTTTATTGAAATTCCGTATAAATATCCCGTATTTTGGTTAAAATTCCGTATGAATTCCGTATAAAAATTAAAATTAATATTTTTGAATCAAGATTTAAATCAAAAGAGGGTGATTTCCGTAAAAGTTGTTTAGTAGTAGCGGGTCCGTAATCGTCGAGGTACATAATTTATTTCTTGGTTTCGTCTTCATTGAAGAAATTTTGCTGTACTGCCACACTACAGTGGAGTAAACTCACCAGCGTTGTGACGAAATTGGTCAAAATTAGGTAAAGAAGGCTCGAAAACGGGGTCCTTTTGAAGCTAATTCTGTGTTTAGAGTAAATCCGTATAAAAATCCGTAATCTTGATTCATCCGTATTGAACTTGCAAAATCCGTACAAATACGGACAAATCCGTATATATGGCAACACTGATTCGGAATAAATAATCCATAGACAATTGTTGTTTTTTCTTAAAGCGTAGTGCTGTGCGAAAATAAACAAAACATATGGAAAAGAATGAATGAAATTAAAACTTTTGAAAGAAAGAAAAAAAAAATGTCGGTGGTTTTTGTTGTGATTGTGAAGTGTGAACTCATGTCAGTGTTTGTGTTGCGAGGAGAAGAAACATTTTTCTGTTTGTTTGAATTTGAATTCTTTGAGATTTGGATTTCGTGAATAATTTGTCTTTTTGTGCAGCAGTCATGAATGATGATGCTTCTTTGCTAGATCCTACGTTGGAAAAACAGTTGAAGGGGCACGAAAACTCAATAACTGCAGTCTATTATAGCCCAAATAACCAGTATATCGCTAGTGGTTCTTTGGACAAAAGTGTTTTGGTAAGTAATATAGTAAGTGGATCTTAATCCATTCCAACTATTCCAAGTATTTGAAATTCCCCTCATTTTCTCATTCCGTTGCCGTTTACGCTAATTAACATCAATGTCCTGTTCATATTTTCTAGTTATGGGATTTAGGCAGTACGATGAGGAGCTATCGCTTTCGTGGTCACACCGAAGCAGTTATGGATGTGACCTTTTCTCCAACGGGCAAGTACATGGCTTCAGCTTCGCGCGATAGAACAGTGCGACTCTGGGTGCCTAATGTGAGCGGTGGCACAGGAATATTCAAGGCACATTCACAAACTGTACGATCTGTGCAATTCAATAATGATGGTAGTAAAGTATGTTTTAAATTTTATTAAAAATAATTAGCCTACTTTTTATGAAACAAAGTAAAAACACTAATTGTTTACCTAATTTTCAGTAGTCAGTCCGAAGTTTTGCAATGAACATTGGTTAAATAACTGAATAAGAACAGTTCCGAGAACTTCCTTACGAATATTATAAATGCCAAAGTTTGTATGTATGGATGTTTGTTACTCTTTCACGCTCAATCAGCTGGACCAATTTTGATAATATCTGGTATGGAAGTAGGTGACACCCTGGATTAACACATAGGCTACATCTATCTATCTATCTAAGGAGGGGACGCCCGTCAGGCACAGGCGGGTGATCAGTCCACTCATTTGGGACCATTTCACCCAGTTCCCCACAACAGCGCATGAGTTTTACCTCTGCACTGACAGTTCCACCTCTTTGAACTTACCCGAAGCTTTAGCAAACCCGATTATATCCTTTATGTTAAGCTCTTGTATTTGTTCTTCTTTTACCTCATCCATGCCTATTGTCTCCCATCTTACCAGCGCGTACATTGGACACTCAGTCAGGAAATGGAGACTTGTTTCCTCCTTGTCGCATTCTGGGCATGTGGGATCACTTTTTAGGCCCATTATTGCTAGGTGTCGGTTCAAAGGACAGTGTCCCATGAGCAGACCCACTACAATCCTGATGTCCTTTCTATTTAGCTTTAGAAGTTGCTTCGACTTTCTTTTTTCATATGTCTTTAGCAAGATTTTTGCCTGGCGGCATTGTTTGTTGTGCTTCCATCTTAAATTGGCTTCTTCTGTTATGATCTTGCTTATTATTCCTTTACTGATTTTACTTGATATAGGTAGCCTGGGTTCCAGGCCGATGAATGTCTCATCGGCCCCTTTCCTTGCTAGCTCGTCTGCAATCTCATTACCTATATGTCCTTCGTGCCCCGGCACCCAGGCAATGGTAACTTTGGTCTTTTTGGCTAAGGCGTTAATAGCCTCCTTACATTCTGTTACTAGGGCCGAATTAGTTTCGGCTCTGTCTAGTGCCTTCAAAGCAGCCTGGCTATCACAGTATACTATGATGTTCTCTTTGTTTTCAGTGATCATGCTGTCTATGATTCTGACTCCCTCTGTAATAGCAAGCACCTCAGCCTGGAAAACGCTAGCGCATCTTCCCAGGTGCATGGTAACTTGGCCATCTACCTGGTTCATGATGTGTATTCCCAGTCCTGATAGTTTTGTTGTTTCTTTCCTGGAGCCGTCAGTGTAGCACACTATCTTTGGATCTTGTATGTCCAAGCTCCAGCTTTCTCTAGCTCCTATATGGATCCTGTATTTTTTGTCAAAGATTACTTTTTTCCTGATGAGGTCATTATTAGAAAGTATAATTGACAACTTCTCTCCATACTTTCCATCTAATATGGTGTGTCCTTTATCCATGAAGTTCCCTTTCCATTCAAGGCTTGACTTCATCCTATACCATTGCTCCATAGCTCTCTTTTTAACTTCCAAGTCCAGAGGATGCAATCCCAATAATACATCTAAGGCAGCTGATGGAGTGGTTCTCATCGCTCCTGTGATCATTAGGGTTGCGAGTCTTTGTACTTATGCTAGTTCATTCCTGTTTGCTTGTATGGTGGTTTTATGCCACCAGACAATTGCTCCGTATGTTACTCTTGGAATTATGATTGCTTTGTATATCCACATCATGACATGCGGCTTGGTACCCCAGGTTTTGCCTACAGCTCTTTTGCATTGCATGAGTGTGATTTTTGCTTTATCGCATTGTTCTTTTATGCTTGTGTTGAATTTAAGAGAGTTATCAATAGTTACTCCAAGGTATCTTATTTCGTTTGATACCTCTAATTCAACACCATCTATCGTAAGTGGTTTAAACTCTTTATTTTTTCTAGTTTTTGAGAACAAGAGTATTTTCGTTTTGGCTGGATTTAAATTAAGTCCCCTGACTCTGCACCAGTTCAGAACAGTTCTGATACCCTTGTTCATAATATCTCTCATCACATTCTCGTCCAGGCTTTTCCAGATACTAGTAATACTCCATCATCGGAGTACGCTTGCATGTATATGCGCATATCGTTAATCTTCTTAACTAGGGGGTCCAGCAGTAGGCACCACATCAGCGGCGATAAACAGCCGCCTTGTGGAAAGCCTCTCTTGGCTTTGATTTTGTGGGTGTCACCCCCCAGCTGTGCTATGATTGATATATGTTTCAGCATGTTCATTATCCAACATGCTGCCTGTTTATCTATGCCTTCCCTGTTGAGAGATTCTTCTATTGCCGAGGTTGAGGCCTTGTCAAAAGCCCCCTCCACGTCAAAGAAGCATCCTAGGGCATGTTCTTTGTTGGTTAACGTTCTGTCAATCCTTACTATCATGTTGTGCAGCGCAGTATCAGTAGATTTGCCTACCCTGTATGCATGCTGATTCCTGTGTAGGGGAGTAGAGCTCAACTCTATCCTTTGTCTTAAGTGTTTATCTACTAGTTTCTCCATAGTTTTCAGTAGAAAGGAGGATAAGCTAATGCACTTAAAGGATTTGGCCTCTTGGTACGACTTTTTCCCCGGTTTCGGTATGAAGACTGCTTTGACCATTCTCCAGCTCTCCGGTATGTAACCAGTGGCTATGCTACTCCTAAATAGTGCGGAGATGGTATCTTTGACTTTGTCACAACTAAGTGCTCATTGCAACATCTTAGGGAAGATTTCATCAGGTCCTGCAGCCTTGTATGGTGCGAACGATGAGATGCTCCATTCTATATTTTCTGTATTCATATCTCATTTGCCAATTTCCAATTTGGATTTTCATTGAGGATCATTTCTTCACGTGCGTATTCTACACTGTCTGGGAAGTGTGTTCCCAGCATGATCTTTAATATTCTTTTTGGGTCTGTTATATTTGCCCCCTCTATCTTTAAGCTACCAAGTTTGCAGTGAGTGTCATTTGCGAGTACTTTGACCAGGCGAGAGGTCTCCGAGTAGTTCGTTATTTTCTCACAGTATTGTTACGGACGGGGTGTGCGGATAGATTAAATACCAATTCCTAGAAAAACAGATTTATTCTAACAAAACTTGTCCAAAATTACAATGTGTAATCAGTCTGTTAAACTCGCCAATTCTTTTAAAATAATCAGTCACTCACTATATCACTTGACTCACTATATCACTTGACTCACTATATCACTTGAATCACTATATCAGTTGACTCACTTCAACACTACACTCACTAATCACTTGTAAACGTCACTTGTTATCGCACCTTTTTCGCTTCTTGAACACTGCTCGAAGAGATCTTCCGAACTTAAAACTTGTCTTCTGTGCCCGACGCGCGCGCTTATATATGCCCTGATTGAGTAGCATCGGCCACTGTGAAAGATTCGCGTCGATTCTAGCGACTTGTTTTTGGTACTAAATATTCCACACTTTTCGAGAGTCAAGGACGGTCACTCGTTGTAAAGTTTCAGCCATTTGACGCTAGATGTCGCAACTCAAAATAAGTTAGAAAGTTAGATGTAGTTCCCTATGGTTTTCATAGATGGCGTTGTATCTAGGATTTAAACAGTCAATTTTATTTGCTCCCCTTGCCGCTAGATGTTGCTACTATACTCGTTTCGTGACAGTATGATCTCCATCCTGCCCTGTTTTCCTCTCTGCATTTGTGCTTAAAGTTGTTTCTTATGTTTCTATACTCGTTCCAGCTCTCGTCGTTGTTACGTTTGAGAGCTGTTCTGAGTGCTTTTCTCGTTTTCTTGCGTTCTTTATCTAGTGCTTTATTCCACCACGGTTGTCCCTTGCCAGGTTTAATTGCCTTTAGAGGACATGCAGCTTGGAAGGCTTCTTTTAGGGCCTTTCCTAGTTGTGACGCCCCCGTTTCTATCTCTTCCTTTGTTCTGTATTGTACTAGACTGGGTGTCCATGTGCTGAGTGTCTCAGCATACTTTTCCCAGTCTGTTTTCCTTTTGTTCCTAATTAGTTCTCTCCCTATTGTGCTACTGATTTGGAAGATAATACGTCTATGGTCTGACATTGAGTCCTCAACATCTACCCTCCACCTTTTTATGTATCTACTAAATTCTGATGTGGTGAATGTTATATCCAGCACCTCTTGCCTTGACCTTGTGACAAAGGTGGGTGTGTTACCTTTGTTCACAACATCAAAGCCGTTACTAACTAAACATTCTAGTAATAACTCTCCTTTCTTGTTGTTGCCTGTGCTTCCCCATACCTCGTGATGCGAGTTGGCATCACAGCCAACAACAATCGGGATGTTCTTACCTCTGCAATCTTCTGTAATACTCTCTAATTCTCTTGTGGGCGGTTCGAAGTTTGTTTCGCTGGGTATATAAGCGGATACCAGAGCCACTCGTTTACGATCTTTCTTCGTTAGTGGTACTGTAATTTCTGCCGCCACAAAGTCTGTGTAACATTCAGTTGCTATTAGTCCTGCTGTCTTTAGTCTGCTGCTTACATATATGCAGGTTCTGGGGTCAGACTCACCTTCCCGAAGGTAGATAACGTCTCCCCCCAGGGTGCCCATGCCAACCACACGTCCATTGAGGACGTATGGCTCTTGCAGCAAGGCTATGTCTATGTAATTTGCTACCACAAATCGGCACAGTTCTACCATGGCCTCTTTGCAGTGATGCAAATTTAGCTGAAGTATTTTTAGTGGTTTTGTGTAGTGTTTGTGTGTGTATGTGTGTCCATGTTTGTGGAGTGTTCATGAGGTGTAGTGTATCTAGTGTGTGTCTAAGTGAGTGAGTGTCTAGTGGGCCGAGTGTCTCCCCTTGTTGGATCCCTTCCGTTGGCGCGGAGGACGAGTGTTACTCGTATCCCCCGCGTCCAACTTCTTGGTTTCGTCCTCGGTTTGACACTGGGCATCTGTGGTGTGTCTGCTGGATGTGGTTCCACCTTCGGCAGCGTCGAGTGTAGGAGGGCGCTTCATGCCCCCACATACATACACACCACCTGAGGCTTCTTCCACAACCATCGTGTGTTCTTGTGGAGTGTTGTCTTCTTTCTTCGGTACAGGTACAGCTACCGAGTTCTTATTTTTAATGACTCTGGCCTGGACCTGCGTGGCCTCAAAACTGAGCCACACCTTCCCCGGCCATTCATTTACGACGTCCTGAGGGACTCCCACCATCAGGCGCTCTCCCAGTGGGAACGCTTCCCTGAGGATGAGAGTCCACTCAGCAAGCCGCAAACTTTCATTATCTAAGTTCTGTCCGACGATCAGTTCCATAGGATCGTCAGACGGATCATATCTATGCCCCGGCAGCCATATCGAGACTCTGGCCCTATCCAGTCTCCTTGCCCTCATCTCGACGCCTTTGTAAAGGCCAAAGTCACAGGACAGAAGCCAGTCCCTTGCCTCTATCGTTTTCGGTGTCACCAGGAAGAATCCCTCGGCCACCAGACCCGAAGTTGCAAACTTTAGCTTCATACTGTCGACTTTGGCCCTTACAGCCTTCCTGATGAGATCAGTGAGCCTAGTTCTAATTTCAGTCCCCTAAGCATCGTCCATCCTGGCACCATCGTCCCGGTATATCGCGATTGCTAGATCGCTCTGCTCTCTAGCAGCCTCGCGCGGGCCTTCGGCCTTACCCTGATGGAAGCGCTTGGCTGGACGCTGCTCAGTGGACCCCTCTGTGCTTTGTCTTTTGAGTTTTACAGGCCTGGCTGGTTTCGACGTCGCAGTTGACGAGCCCTCCTCCCCTGCCACCTGCGAGGCCGAAGCAGCCTGGGCCTGTGCTCTCCTCCATTTATACTTCTCCCTCTTCCTTTGGTTCTTCGTCTTTACCTTAGTGAAGTCGCCATCCCTGCCCCCCTCGGGGTTCGGGGTCGGCGTCCCTATGTTGCGGTCGTCGTCCCTGTCCCCAGCTGGGTTCGGGGTCGACGACGCTGTGGAGAAGTCGCCATCCCTACATAATTTTCTACATAATTTTTTACATAGGCTACATAATTTTCCCAAAGTCCGATGGGAACGAAGTCTAGGGCGGCAAGTTAATGTTATACTGAAGTAATGACGTCACTGCAGTTTAATGTACCTATGTATACGTATGTTGATTTTTTTAAGTTGAAGTGGAAAAGTATTGTATTAGAGTACTTGTCATTGTATATTTCTTTTGATTTCCAGATACTAACAGCATCAGATGACAAAATTGTTAAGCTATGGTCTAGCGACAAATATAAGTTTATATCTTCCTTTGTGGGCCACACAAACTGGGTCCGTTGTGCCCGGTGGTCCAATGATGGTTCTGTCATAGCCTCCTGTTCTGACGATAAAAGCACTAGGCTCTGGAACCCTGAGACTGGTGAAGAGATACATGCATATAAGGATCAAAAAAGTCATGGAATGAACTTGGCTTGGCACCCATCTGGCTGCTATATTGCTGTAGGTACTTCCCAAGGCAGTGTTAAGCTCTACGACATAAGAGCTCATAATCTTGTGCAATATTACAGGTAATTCTGTTAGCCTTAAGTTACTTTTCCTCACAGGATTTTTAGGATGAGAAACTGTAAAGGTCATAAGCTGCCAACAGCATAGTCATATCATATAGAAAAATAAAATGTAATAATAGGGTCCTTAAAACAAAATGGGATTTCAGTCACAGATTATTCATGCAGTATAATACAATATCTCCAACAAGTGTACCTATATAAATCTCCTGTATTATAATTAGTTAAAAAAAAGAGAAGTTGAAACAAAATTAATTAAGAAAAATAAAATTGGAAAAATATTTTAATGAGAGCAATTTTTTTTACTCCAGCATACACAATGATGCCGTGACCCAAGTAGCTTTTCATCCAAGTGGTAGTTACATATTGACAGCCAGCAAAGATGGAATAATGAAGGTAAAGCCATACTACTACTAGACGACTTCTTAGTAGATAATTTCATTAAGATTCAAAGAAAAAAACTAAATGTTTTATTGCCATTTTACAATTTGCAACAAAAAGATTTGTAAAAAAATAATATTTGAATTGAGAACCTCTTGTTGAGATGGTCATAATTGTTTTATGAAGACGGTTAAATATACTTGGTAATTTTTAAATTCTATTTTTTGTACAGGTTCTTGACTTGCTAGAGGGGCATCCTATATTTACTCTAACAGGACATAATGGTGGTGTGGACGCTGTTGCATTTTCACCAACTGGCGAGACTTTTGCTTCTGGTGGCGAAGACAAATTGGTATAATTTTTTTATTTTAAGATTCAATTGGTTTACCACAGAATAAATAATAGTACTAACGTACAGAAGTCTCACTCTCTAACAAAAGTCAACTTTAGGCATAAAAATTTGCCTACTATTGCGAGCGGCACAAGCTTGCAAGAGAAATTGAAACTTATAGTCGGCCGCTAGCGTTCATATTCTATTGCGCACCGCCGACTCGATGCCGCGTTCGTGACGAGAGCTCAGGGTTATTATTTAAGGGGATCGAAGGGTTGGGGTCAAGCGTGCACACAGGCCCCCGTGTCACTGCGACCTTGTCAGATCTATTGTAACAGTACCCTTCTGTGTTGGAGCTCAGGGTTAACACTCGCCGCCAATTTAGAGTTAAAATTATTATTGAAATTAATAAAGTAAGATAACAATGCTTATAAATAAAATCAAGAGTAACTTTAGTTAGGAAGTGTAGTAAGTAAAAACACAAGTTTAACCAACCATGTTATTTGATACCTAGCCTACATACCTACTAACTACAGACACCTACAGACTATTGTGATGGCAAAACGTGTTTCTGTCTGGTTTTAATATTGTTAATAAGTAGGTACACTTACTATTTAGTTCAACACGCTTGCGTTGCGGCTCACGCGCGCGCGGCGCGTGGCAGCCCGCGCTCGCTGCATACTCAGTATGCCCGCCGCAAGAACATGTCTAAACTTCGGAGTGACACCACCCCGGGTTTACCACTTTTATAAGCATCGACAATATTTTATGCACCGAAAAACGCAATCCAAGCCGATTTAAGCCGAATGTAATTATATCGACAAAACATAGACCTTATGAGATTGTAATACGGACATTTGATGGCAAAAAAGTAACCACTGATTGCCAAGATATTTTCGCTCTAGTCAAAATAATACTTCTGCTCAGGTACTTTGGCTTAACATTTAAACCGTGTGGTGATCGGTTGAGAATAACACCACCCCATCTCTTTCCCTGGGTCTCGTAAGAGGCGACTAAGGAAACACAAAGGAGACCTGCCTCCTAGTAATCCATCCCAGGCAATGACACTTTATTTTTTTCTGAATCTGAGGTGTCGTCCTATGGTCTCATGCGGTGTGGTAGGCTTTGTAAAGGGCCGCCTGGTTTGCGACCACCCTCCTACCGAAGTCCGACGCCAAACAGCTTGTTGTGTTGTGTTCCGTCGGTGCGTGGGAGTGCTTTTATAGGCATTTTCTAGATTAACTCGCTCCATCGTCGACCTCATCTTTGACCTTATGGTCAAGATTGAGATCAAGAGTTAACTTATTTATAAAAATTAAAAAAAAATTGGCGTAACGCGTCGAACTTCTTTGTGTGGTAATGATTGATTTCTAAAAATATGTATCCTTTTTAGGTAAACTTGTGGAAGACGAATTTTACTGAGTTGGCCAGTGATTCAAAAGAAAACGTTATGGGGCAGAATCCGATGTCCGCTGTATCTTTCAAACAAACTACTGCTTCAAAAGGCAAAGCACAGGTTAAAAAAAAACATAGATAAAGTTTTATTTCCACAGTAAAGTAGATAAGTTCGATATTACGAAAAAAAATTATAAGTAAAAATATAAAGTATTTTGTACTATGCATATTTGAAGAAAAAAATAAAAAACAGTGTTTTGAAAAGCAATCACAGTCATCAGGGTTTTGAAACTTTAAAATACAATATCCTAAGTACATGTTTTTGTTTTCATGTGATGAGCTGTAATCTGCATAGATACCTACCAAATTTTTCCAAAAAGTGAATTAAGTAGTAGAACACTGTTTTTTAACAAAGGTATAGTTCTCCGATCCACGCTTTTCGAAATTCTTACTTGTCGATGTCGTCGTCCTATCTGTATACGCATTATTCTGTGCGTGCGTGCCTGTAACATAACTGACCGTTTTGTGCGAAAAGCACGTATAGCACAGGGTCAACAACACATCATGCTATCCAAAACTGTCAAATTTCTTCAATCGATTTTCACTTTTATCTCGAAGCATTAGAGTTTACTATCCATTGGGAAAATTTGACAGTTTGTGGTAACCTGATGTGCTGTTGACTGTGCCTACGGTAACTGCCAACCTCTTAAGAATAATAAATGCACACTTATCTGTACGTACACGTGTAGCGATAAATAACTACCGCGCGCTGCGCTTGTGTTGTGAGAACTATACTTATGTACCAAAGTCATATATTTTTAATTATTAGTACGGTCTACTTAAAATAATGTATATTGTCATTAAGTACTTTTAAATTATAAAATAATATATAATATTATCTAAATTAATAAAAGTAGTATTACTTATGATGGCAAACTGAAAAACCTTTAAAAGACGACCTGTAAAAACATATGGAATTAATTAAATAAGGGATGTTAAGTCTAATCTAATGGATTTAAGTTAAACTTCTAATTTATCCGATTAACTAAAAACAAAAAGACTGTGCCAATGAACATTAATGAATAATTCATTAGTTTTCTAATTTGTTAGTTGATACTTTATCACTTACTTTAAATGAGGCAGAACTAATTCCTACTGATATTGAGATCATCTTTAAAGGTTTTTCAGTTCTACAAGTATGAACAGACAGCAACACGTCAGGTTACCCATTTGCACTACGAAAGCCGGTGCTTTAAATTTAAAGCGAGATAAAGTCGCCCGCCGCGCCGTCAACGTCAACATACAATAGCCTGATGTGCTGCCGTGTGTACATCGATCAATCCAGTTCCTCCCTCCTACCTAATTCCACTTATAGACAAGGGTAGTTCAGTAGACAATGATACTAAGTACAGTGAAAGTACCTACCATCCATTAATATAAGTCCATTTAAATAGGTAGGTAGGTACTTAGTCCATCCATGTTGTGTATGTATGTTACATTTCATTTCAATCCCCATTGGATAGTACTTACTTTAAAATGTATTTATTATGCCTTTGTTCAGATGTCCCCGACCACTGTCTCTTCAGCATATTCCGTAGCAATTCAAAAACTCGAATTCAGAGAAAATTGCAGATTCTATAAACTCAAACGTTGCCCTACAATCTAGCTAGAACTCGATATTAATCTTTTTCATCGTCAAACTAGGGCCGAAGAGTCTGGCATCTTTGCTATCATAGCTCGAAGTATCCCGTTGTATCCTTTTCCCGCCTTGAAGACGTGATGGAGAGATCTTGTACAAGGGAGTCCTGTGTGAGAAGCCCGCATTCGAAACGCGAAGAGCCGGGTCCACATAATAATTCTTGCCGATTGCCGACGGCGCAATGTGTGGCTACATCTGCAGCTTCCTCGATTGAACCAAGGGCACATATTAATTCTTGCCGATTGCCGACGGCGCAATGTGTGGCTACATCTGCAGCTTCCTCGATCGAACCAAGGGCACACAGTTCTTTTATAGAATTTATAGAATCACCTAATTCAAGCAGTTTATCAGGCTGTCCTACACCTACATCCCCATTTACAACTATGAAAGATTTAGTGAGCAAGGTTCGTGCGACTTTAAGTTCCAAGAACCCCCTTACAGCTCCTTGTCAAACGGATAATGTGCGTTTTTGTCCTGAGAGACCACCCGCCGTCCCATGTGAACGTGATTCCAATGATGTTGGTCACTCAAGCCAGATACCCCGTGCTAGTCCACCCAAACCAAGTACCTGCTCTGTTCCATTTATCTTAAGCAGGACTGTAGGCTGTGATACTTTCTTTGAAGGAGACGAAGATTTATTTGGAATGGTGAAATTGAAACACAATGATGTGTGTTATACAAATGGGACCATTGAGTGGGTCGGTAGGAAAAGGACTTTTCCACTAAATACTGGATTTAAAACAATTGAAGAGATTCCAGATTTTGTAAAAGAACCTTCAGGAAAAAAGATGAGGAAGGGCAAAACTTGTAGTGATAAAACTTATACTATTTGTGGAGAAGAGATAAGAGAATGCGATTGTGTGGACATGTTGCCCACTATCTATTCTATAGTTGATCACCTGAATGCTCTTCATGATACTGTGGATATTGTAGATATGAGACTTAACACACTTGAAGACATAGTAACAAAAGACAAATAAGTTTGTCAAGCATTTTTTTTCTCTAATGCCATGGGAAAGAATTTATGTTGTTTCTTACTTACAAAATTTGATTAAAAAAGTTTTGAGCAAAAAATATATTTATTTAAAAATACTGTACACTATGTGTAAGGTAGTTAAAATAACATTAGTATACCTGAATGCTAATAATAAAACGACCATTATACATTTATAATACTTTTAACAAAATGATAATAAAATTTTATTAAACATCAATGAATGTGCTTGCAACTTTGCTACAGGAAATGTGTGTGTGGTTTCATGATTTTGCCAAAACTTTAGCGGCAGACAAAGCCATTATACTTAAAATATAACTAGACTGGTTTGGCTGCCTTTACACAACTTTGTACACTTAACTTACAAAGTGAAACAATCATTTAAAATATGAATTCTCTTAGCATTGTCACTAAGAGTGGCTGAGGCCTTTTCAAAATTTTTAACTATACGAAATCTACTGTATGCCAACATACGTTGTCTTTTTCCCAGTTTTTTTTATGATGTCTAGAAGTTGATCAGCACTTAGCGTGGACGTAACAGAGACTTTCTGTTCGGGTAAGCTTATGTTAATGGTCTCCACACCCTGCCCCTTTAGCCTGTTCAGCACTCTCTCCACTGCACCTGAGCAACCCTCACAAGTCATCTCTACATTGAAAATGTGTGTCTGAAACAAAAAAAAAAACACTAGAACTTGCAGTTTGGAAATAACTGATATACCTACTAATTATTGAAAAACCTTAATGACCCTCTGACTTAATATCTGGGATAAATTTTCACCAGCATTGCAGGATTCTTATAAATTAATTATCAAATAAGTTCTAAGACTAAAAGATAAAGAAGATAACCTTACTGATGACATGATAATTGAGGAACTTTCTTCTTTATACGTGATTTAATCCAAAAGGTAGCGTGTGCTGCTGTACTGTACTTATTAATTCAATTCTATTTCTTCATTAAAGAAATGAACAAAACAGGTAAATAATAGATACGAATTACGATGAATTATCAATAAACGTCTACGTCAACATCAGAAAACGTCAAACTTCAAAGTCAAATTGAAATGAGGTCACTGACCTTTATTAGTGCGGAACTTTTTTTTAAACATTACACCACCGATATTTTGGTTTCATTCATTCTTTTGTTAATCTGTGTTCGTTAAAAAGAAAGGAAAACACACCCAATTCTATCTACTCTATGTTTGGTTGTCATCCATCCATGAGCACCTTATGTTCATGGGTTTTATTTATTATCACAATTTCTCGTAAAATCATGTTATAACGAAGACAAATAAAAACATGTCTCTTAGAGAAAGTCTCCAGGAATTGGGGTGGTAAGTACAGTTACGGCTGTTTGCTGTAATTACGTTCCTGTTGACCTGTTTAGCTTACAACATAGGTTGCTTCTTTCAGGCATTTGACTCAGGAAGGAGTTGATACACTCAGCGAAAACGGGCAAATACAAGATGTAAATATTCTAAATAAGAAAGCCCTTGATGTGAGTATACATTTTTTAACGTATTCTTCAAAATATATTTCAAAATGTTGTCCTGAAAAGTGACGTATCCGTTTGTATCTTTACAGTTCGATTTGAGGGATATTGGTGACTCCGCATTCCCGGAGGACTTCACAAGAGATACTACAAAGCTAGAGGCGCCTATAATAGTGCAAATTCAGAAGATAAGGAATGTTTCTGCACCAAAAGCTAATGAGGAATCAACATCTGCTCCTCGCATGTTAAGACTTACTCTCCACGATGGGAAAACAATTTGCACTGCCCTCGAAATAAGTCCAATACCGAGTTTAAGTATCAACACACCACCTGGGACTAAGCTTCTTCTTAAAAACGAGAACCTGGAGGCATGCCACGGAGTTTTGTGGTTGACCCTAAGCGTGATATCTGTTCTTGGGGGTAAGGTTTCTCATATGATTGAAAAGTGGGAGCTTAATCGAAGTCTTGCCAAACACACAAGAGGTAATTAAAGTTTTTATTATAATTGGTACACTCAAGAGCACATCAAGCTTGACACTTTGGACTGGACCGGCCCTATATTGTATGGCGCGCAGTGTAAATCAGAGCTCAACTTAAACTGGTAGTGTAAAGCGTGACCTGCTCTTGACTATATTTGTATAGTATTAAAATGCATTATCCAAGAAGTGAAGAAGAAAAATGTTATTCATCTATCTATCTAATATAAAACGGTGAGCACCCAAATTCTCACTCAGTATTTGGAATACAGTTCAATACGGATGTTGACAAATTTTTTTTTATTGTTTATCTTAAAAAGGAACTGAATCCCAAACCCAAAACCGAAATAATTTTTGAAAACTATTGAGAAATAAAAAAGTTATAAGCTATAAAATTTTAGTAGAGGGGGAAACTGTCAAACAACGAAAAAGAGATGCACTTACTGACACGTGACGTCACCGCCATTTGTTTGTGTAGGTAAAAACGAGATAGCTAGCTCTCCCCACGAAACGAGGTAGCTAGTCCTTACGTTAATGTAAATGCTAATAACTTGTTCATTTATAAACCAATTTTAATGCTGTTTTCGGATAAATATATATTTCTAGCATTATTTTTTGTTTCACATACAATAATTCATAAAATCAAACACTGTCAACATCCCTATTGAACCAATTTTCCAAGAGGGTTCTATTGCCAATAGGTGTCAAATTCCTCAAAATCATATTTTTTATGAAACTATTCCACTAAATAAATAATTAAATTAGTTCCAAATTAAATTAAATTAGTCCTATAAAACAAGTTCGAAAGGGTAAATTCCAATATTCAACTTTTACAGCAGGGATAGGAAAAAATAATCCAGCGCTAAACCTTATAAAATAAAATTTTAAATTACAGAAACTGGGTACATAAAAATAAACTCAATGAACACATAAAATTCACAAAATACATTGAATTTTCCATTACTGTATGGAGAGAGACTGTACTGCATTCAGTAACTGTATTGGGAGTAATAAATACTTGCGAAAACCGGGAATTTCGGGAGTAAGCACGCGGATTGCTCACCTGACAGCACCAAACTGAATTGTCATCCAAGTACCCTCGAATGATATATGACATGCCTTTCCCCCGAGATAGTTCATTGCATTCTTCTTTTTTTTTCACAATATTACACAGTCAATACAGTCTATACACACACACACTATATTACACAGTCTATAGTTTAATGTAACTTATCCCTAATCACTAAATATCTAATCCTATTACTTTTACATCTAAGATAGTTTTATTTATTTAATCTGAGTGTTCATCACTTTCACAAATTTTATTTCATATTTTGATTTTTTAAACAATTTTATTTCATATTTTGATTTTTTGTATAGGGAAAGTTGTTGCATGGGCTGAGTCGGATCCTAAATTTTTGAAACTTTAGTCAACATTAAAAAAAAATGTATTTTAGGTGGTATAGGAGCAGATGGTGGTCCACCTCCCTGGATTCCTTTTGGACAGAGATTGGAGGCCCAGGCAGTGGACCGGCAGTTCAAAAGTCTGCAAGATGCTGCCAAACAAGACAACGCCGAGTTTGAGGCCCAAAGGAAAGGAGCTATTGCTGAGGCTCAAAGACTATCTGGTGTGAAAAAGGTAGAACTATGTGATTTTACTTGTTCTTTTTGTTTATTTACAGTTCTTTGCACACATGACAAATATATATAAAATCTCAAACAGAAATACGACACAAAAGGTTAGCTTATCTCTAAAAAGAAATTTCTTCCAGCATGTATTTGTTGTTATGTCCGAAATAATAAATCTGTCTTTCTTTCTTAAAAAATTAAGTGTTATGAGAAGGTTTGAATAGGCATCATTCGTCTTAGATTTAGTAAAATCTTATTTTAGAAGTCAAAAGTGGTCTAGTTAATTTAGAGCCAGTGTACTCTTCAGTGTAGTGTCATTCAGTAGTTTAAAGTAGGTCAGTAATTTTAGAACCAAATACTAACTAACCCAGTTAGTTAAGATCCAAGGTTTTGTTATTTAGAGATAAAGTTTGTCTTAGTAGTTATTTTTCATAGTTCTAAAGCCAATGCTATGAAAAGTTATACAGGGTGTAAATGACAGCTTAGCAAATACTTAAATGGTGGAATCTACACATAAGTATCATCAGCTATAAGTAATATTTTTTTCCGGAAACGTCACGTTAAGGAGTTTTTAGTATTTATCTACTTTGGCGCTACGCAACGTATCGCGAAACCACGCCCCGCGCGCGATCCCCCCGCGCCGCAATGCTATCGGAGTGCGATGTACATTGCTGGTTTTCGTGTTTTACGTTGTTATGATTATTTTTTATTGCAAAATAGAGTGTATTCGATTAAATAATCAAAAATGTAAAAAGAAAATATAAAAAACATTTAAAAAATGCAAATTTTCCGGAGAAAAATTCCACTAGAAAATCATTCTGAATGATGGTCTGAGTCCTGGGTTTCAGTTTTTGCTAAACTGTCTTTTACACACTGTATACAATGTAAAAATTGTTTTTGAATAAATAAAATTTTATGAGCCTTTGAGCTAATCATTTAATTAATTTGTCTTGACAGTTTGGACATTAGAGTTAAATAGCAGGGTCAGCCAACCCAAATACTTGACTATACCTACACGATAAGAAGAAGAATAGCTTTTGGTTTATTTTTTCAGGTGTTTGGTGGTGGTACCAAGCCTTTGCTAGATGCGAATGTACAGAAGATTGTAGACGCGGGTTTCTCAGAGGAACAGGCAGAAAACGCTCTCAAGTACACTAAAAATAATGTAGATAGAGCCCTTAAAATACTTCAAAAACGTGACAATTCCGAAAACAGGAGTAAAGATAAGACGAAAGACGATCCGCCAAAACGAAAGGGTCGCAATAAGGAGCCTATCGATGAAGATTCTATTCCTGTCAAACCAACTGGCAAAGTCTCTCTATTTGATTTCTTGGAAGACAAACTACCTAATATTCCCGACAAAGGGAATAATCGGCAATATAACTCAAACACTTCCAGTACTGCAGATGAACGAGGCGACAGAAATTACGGAAATAGAGATAAGAACAGTGCCAAGACCAGTGGCCGTTCCCAAGGATCTAGATTTGATAACAGACGGAATGAAAACAGAGGCCACTTCTTCAATGATAGCCATCACTCACACAGGGAAGAAAGGAAATACTCCCACAATGAGAAGCCTCCTCGATTCCAGAAAAAAATGGAAGAAAACAAAAAACAGCAGCAACAGCAATCTAACAATGTAAATATGCAGTACAATAATTCGTATCAGGGTCAAACGCAGAATCAATATGGCGACAGAAATTTAAGAAGCGATCGAAATGGGGAGAAATCATCACAATACGGAAACTCTATAGATGGTTTGGTTGATGCAACGGCAAACTTGAACTTCGGTCGGCAAAGTGGGAGCGACGAGCAACGGGGTTTTAGGCCGAATGAGCATTACGGGGCTAAATATGGGGGTGGTTCAAGTCGAGAAATTCCTCCGTTCCGTCAAGCAGATATGAAGTATGGGGAGCCT